>JADRCD010182456.1:0-11434 GCA_019843815.1 Montemys delectorum
ACAACAGAAAAAGAAGAATCTATTCAATCCACATACTGTATAGCACTAAGTCCTTAAGGTGCACACCAAAGCTCATCAGCAAATTTAAGACCAGGGCAATCAGATTTTACAGTGGACCCAGAAACGCAAGCTTAACAATGAGCACTGAACCTGGCCCGGAGGGCGGGGCGGGGGTGGGGGGAGTGGGGTGGCTCTCGCCTTTAATCCCAGCACTTGGGAGGCAGAGGCAGGCGCGTTTCTGAGTTCGAAGCCAGCCTGGTCTTCAGAGTGAGTTCCAGACAGCCAGGCTACACAGAGAAACCTTGTCTCAAAAAAACAAAAATACAAAAAAACAAAAAAAAACAAAAAAAACCCAATGAGCACTGAAATCTAATAACTTTGGTTATTGGCCTTTGATCATTAGCCTGTCCTCTGTAGGTGAGACTAGTGAGCCCTTAAGTAACCTAGCTCGTTTTGTTCTGATTCTCTGACATTAGCAGACCATTGATTTAGTAACTAAGAATATATTTTTCATTTTTATGTTGTACCCTATTTTTCATTTTTATGTTGTACCCTAATTTTTCTGCTATAAACCAGCTGGCAAAATATCCTGACCTGATTTAATTAATTATATATAAAAAGCACCTTGACCTAATCTTTTTAACCATATATATTTTTAATTTTTCTCAGAAATCTTGAGTAAATCATAATCTATCTGAGTAGCATTGCTTTTTGGGAAATCACCATTGTTATGCATTGTGATTGCATTACTCAGTGGGCACTTAGAAACCCCGCAAGGATATTCATACAAGGCAGAAAACAAGGTGACCAAGGCAGCAGCAGCAAGTGCAGTAGCAAGGGGTCTGGATCAGGACTCTCGGCCTTGCCTCTTTGAGGTAAACTCACTGAGGCTTTGCTGAGCCCTGAGTTGTTTTCTTCAGGCTCCAGGAGTGACCTCAGCTCCTCCTGAAGTGTGGCTACTGACAGTCAACTCTTTATATTTTTCATAACTGATTTTCTTTGCTCTTTTCTGTCTTTAAATTCTGATGCATTTCTCTTTAGCACCCAGTCTCAATTTGTTGCATGTTTTTGTATAGGAGGATGGAGGGTGGTATTTTTTCTTTTAACTCTTATGACTAGATATGCTTTTTTTATTTAATAGATAAGGAATCTAAGAGAGCTTAAGTAACTTACCCCAAATCATATAGCAGGTTTTGAACCTACTTGTATTTAACATTGAAGCTTATCTTTTAAAAAGGTCCCACTATGAGGAACTCAGAAACAGCAAGGCCTCCTTCCCTGCTGCTCTGCCTCTCAGATTGCTGCTTAGTTTGGAGTATTTATTCACCTTTTGGCTCTTCATTATCTGCTGGCTGAGTTGGCTCTTCTGTGCCGTTAAGACTAGAGCATCACCTCTGTGGAATTACTAAGTTACTTGCTTATCTCTCCAGTAGTCTTTATAGCCCCAGTTGAGCCCTCTATCTTTGTTTGTAAGTGAAGCAGCATTGCAGCATAGTTAAATCTGTTTGCTTGCAAATAACTTATACTTGCTTTATTACCATAGTGGGAAAGTTGAAGTAAGAGACCATATGGCTATTAAGCCTAAACAGTGAATTCTATGCCCCCTACCTCTTTCCCATTTTTTCATTCTTATTGTTTCTTTTCTTTTTTTTTTTTTCTCTTTTTTTTTTTTTTTCTTTTTTTTTTGAGACAAGTATTTTCTGTGTAGCCCTGACTATACTGGAACTCACTCTGTAGACCAGGCTGGGCTCAAACCCAGAGATCTGCCTGCGTGCCTCTTGAAGGCTAGGATGAAAGGTGTGTGCCGCCACTGACTGTCTCTCTTAATCTTTTCAGAGTCTGCTGACCCCTAATTTATGAGCTCTCTTAGTACCTTTGCAAGGCTAATTCCTGCACATATCTGACATTGCTGAGTATATGTGTATCAAAAAGAGCAGATATGAGAAACACAGTAACAGAAGAAGCCCATCAGGTCAAGTGGTACTGGCATGACTCTCGTCCTCCTAGGCCTCACAGCAGGTGGACTGCACTCAGTCTTCTCTCCTGTGTGCTTCTCTCTGACCTCCCCCCCCGCCCCCCCGGCTGTTCCTGCACACACCTCTTTACTTAGATGCACACTTCATTGCAGCTGTCTGGGGTCTTTACCACTCTGTACTCTTGAAGGCATTTTTTTCTACTCAGAATGCCTTATGTCACTACAGAGAAGCATTTCGAATTTTATGCTATTCTTACTAAGTAAGTATCAAAAGAAGAAAAAAATCTAAACTGTTTTTTTTTAGATTTAGTATTTGTTTTTTATTATTTTTTTAGAAATGTTTTTAGTGTATGTCTGTCCTGGAACAAGTGAGCCTTCTGATGCAACTTCAAGTGAGGGAGATGTTATTTTAAAACTAATTTTATATGGCTTTAAGTATACTGTTTGTTCCCTAAGAATATTAAAAAAGGGATAACAGGTACAGCTTGTTACCTTTTATTATCTTCTGCCGACCACTTCTATAATGCTAAGCTCTACTTACTGGCTTCCTTCTCTTTCCTCATTCCTTCTGTCTTTCTTGTACCCACACAGGAACACACACACACACACACACACACACACACACATACACACACTGTAAGGATAAATGCATAGTTATATATAGTTATGATTTGATAGAAACCTGTGCTTTTTTAAAAAATGACAGTACAACATACAAACTATTCTGCAACTTCCTGTGCTGAGTTGATAATGTTTAGCTCCATACATAGAGGTGCTTCATCCTCAGTGGCCACATGGTACACAGCTGTCACAATACAATTTATCAGTCCCACTAATGGACATGTAGACTGTTTAGTAAACAGGAGGAACTAAATCACACATCCCTGGTAGACGTATTTTGGCATTTCTGATAATATGTCTGGAATAAATTTGAAATTGCAATTACCAATTTAAAAGGCATGTAGAATTTACATTTTTATGTTTTTCAAATAACTACCACTCCCCAAAAATAAGGTATGGGAGACATACCACATAATGAGCAATAATATGTATTATTTCAAGTTAAAGTGGTACCTTCCAAGCTGGAGAGATGACTCAGTGGTTAAGAGCACTGCCTGCTCTTCCAGAGGTCCTGAGTTCAAATCCCAGCAACCACATGATAGCTTCACAACCATCTGTAATGGGATCTGATGCCCTCTTCTGGTGTGTGTGAAGACAGCGACAGTATACTCACATACATTAAGTAAATAAACTTAAAAAAAAAAAAAGGTACCTTCCTTACTTACCTTTTTTAACTGAAAAGTTAGTATTTCCTATGTGTTTATTGTCCTTTGTTCCTTTGTATCATCTGCCACCTCTTGTTTTAGCCACCAGCATTTCCCCAGAGATGTGAAAGAACTTTTGCATGTTTAAGAATTAGCAAACTGTCAATTACATTTAAGCTTTTTCTCAAATTTTTATTAAATGTGATTATATATTTTGCTATGAAAATGTTTTAAATTTTATATAGCAAAGTTACCTTGAGATTTTGAAGAAGGGGATATTTTCTGTGTTCTGTTTTAAAAATCATGTGTCAGTTAAAATTTATTAAAAATTGACCTATATTTTATTTTATAACTATACTTTTAAAATATTGTCTAATTGGAATTATTTGGTCTGAAGAATGAGGTAGAAATTGTTGATTTAGTTCTAAATGATAATTCCAGAGAGTGTTTATATGTGGTGAATATGGTTAGAGATATTTGATAGTTGCATTTTGAATTTCTATCCTGATAATTTTCCTTTTGTAACTTCTATGTATATTGAAAAAATATAGAAAAAAGATAAGCCTAAAAATTTGCCTCCCACCAATATATTAGAAAGTATGTTATTTTTATGTTTAATTCTTCAGACTTCTTTCCATATTTGTTTTGCAGCATGTGACACTTTTTAGTATATGTTATACCCATTTCTATTGTCAGTTGGCTTGAATACCTACTAGTGTTAATTTCTGCAAAGTACAAGGAAATTGCAGCTTAAATGTTTTTAATCCAGTGTTTTTCTCTAGATTTTGGACTGGTTTGTGCAGATATGTTTGGCTCTGAAGCATGTGCATGACAGAAAAATTCTTCACCGAGACATAAAGTCGCAGGTATGTTCATGTTTACTATACCCTTTTTTTGTTTTGTTTTGTTTTTTTGTTTTGCACAGGTCTCACAGTTTTGCTCATTGTTGGCCTGAAACTCACTATATAGCCCAAGCTGCTGGCTCCAGACTCTCAGTGAGAGCATCCTGAGTGCTGAGATCACATGTGTGGGCCTCCATTCCAGGCAGTAACTTGTATGTGACTAAAACCAGCAGCTCTTGTCCTTTGATTGTGTTCTGCTCACTCAGGGACTCTATGTCCCCCTGTGTCCCTGCACAGCTCTCCCACTGATTGTGTCCTGTTCACTCAGATACCCAATGTCCCCCTGTGTCCCCACAGCCCTCCCACTTGCACTTCCATGCCCTTCTTTCTGGATTGACTCTTTGGTCATGACAGAAAAAAATCAAAGAAATAGATGTATAGAAGTTAATTTTTTTGAGATTTTATATGTCTGTGGTTGACTTATTTCCTTTTCTCTAATTAATGTTAATTTGAATATGAATTTCTAGATAGGAGATTGTTTTTCTATAGAATTAGAAGATATGATTCATTTGTTTCTTGATATTAAGAATTGAATTAAGAAATTTTAAGTAATGATTGATTGATTGATTGATTGATTTTTCCTGAAAGGTTGAGTATGCATTCATCATGCTGTGACTTGTGTGTGAGAATCTGTGTATCCTTTGGGAAAATTCTGGAGACCTTCCTTGTCTCTGGATTTTCTTTTAAATGCATCTTAATACACCACTTCAAATGTCTTTTTTTATTCTTGCATGTTTTTCTCATTGTTTTCCTTATTGAATATTAAATGGATTATTTTCCCCAATTAACTATGTCTTCCTTTTGCATTTTTATTCTTAATACCGCTAGGATCCCACCCACAGCACGATAGGAAAGTACTCTGTCTTGAACCTTTTATCTCCAGCCCCAAACTCCTGTCACAGTTTCTGTAAGCTAGTGCTTGTCCGTAATTGCTTAAAGAAAAGTAATGGGACATGGGACTTAACTATATTTGTTCTAATTGTTTCATTCATTCATGTTTTTAATCTCTTTCTTTTCTTTTCCTTTCTTTTTTCTTGTCATTTCTTTTTTCTTTTTTTTCTTTTTTCTTTTGGTTTTTTTTCAAGACAGGGTTTCTCTGTGTAGCCCGGGCTGGAACTCACTCTGTAGACTAGGCTGGCCTCGAACTAAGCTTTTGTCATTTCTTGTTCCCTCTCCCCACGTTGATATTTTTCTTCTGTAGCTCATACTGGTCTTCTTCCATTCTCTCTTGAACCTCTGGAATTGAAGGATTTCAGATTCATTGCCATGGTTAAGCATGTTTACAGTTAATGGGTTTTTTTTTTTTTGGGGGGGGGGAGGTTCCAGATAGGGTTTCTCTGTGTATCCCTGGCTGTCCTAGAACTCACTCTGTAGACCAGGCTAGCCTTGAACTTAGAAATCCGCCTGCCTCTGCCTCCCAAGTGCTGGAATTAAAGGGATGTGCCACCACCACCTGGCAACAGTTAATGTTTTGTCATTGCCATTTTATCAGTTTTTATTTGTTTGAGTGTCTCACTCTGCAGACCAGGCTGGTCTTGAACTTGCATCTTTCTCCTTAGTGTTGTGATTATAGGTATGCACTGCCACCCCAGGCTGATGAGTTGTATTTGTAGTGAATTCTCACATCATTAATGATTTCATTGGCTTATCACCATCATCATTATAGTTCTTTATGTCTAGCTGAATTTTTTTCCAGGGTCTTTTGTGGGAAATGTTTTATTTTCAAAACACATGCCTGTGTATGTAAGGGCCTACGCACATGTGTTTGTGATTCGATGCTGGTAAGCAAGCTTCTGCCCCAGCCTTTGCTTTGCACTCACTCTTGTGCTCCACTCCAGTCCTCTCGGTTCCCAGACAGTAGAGAGATGAGTGCACTTAAGTTACAGCCCTCCCTGTCCGTCTCCGTCCTTTGCCTTCCTAGGCCTGTAGATGGCTGTGCAGTGTAGTATTCCCAGGGTGCATGGGGAAGAACTATCCGGGACCTGCATGCTTCCTCTTCCCTACATCCCTCTCCATCCTCTGCCACCAAATTCTGCTTCCCCTCATTTTACTAATTCTAGTCAACCCTATGTCATCTTGGCATTAATCATGTGCCTGATGCAAGTCTCAGGACTGATAGGGAATTTCATTCCCATTACCCCATTTAAATTCTTGCTTTTTTTCTTTCAAAGAGTATAGAAATCTGGGAAAAAATAGGCTTTTTTTCCTTGCTAGCAATATGTTAATTCTTGATATATGTGCATGATAGACCAGCACAGTACTGTATTTATAAAGAAAATAAAGCAGAGTAAACAGTTTAAACTGGAAGGGTGTTTCATGCCCCTTTAATTGGAAGACATTTACATATTATAAAATGGACCTATTTAAAATATACAGGGACTGACAAGCTAGCTCATTGGATAGAAATATTTGCTGCTGAGCTTGATGAACTGATTCAGTCTCTGGACCCACACTGCACAGGGACAGAACTGACCCCCATGAGTTGTCCTCTAACTTTCAGACAGATGCCATCACTCGCACACCCTAAGAAGTATAGAGTTTACTGAGCTTTAGTGTTTATACAGAACTGTGAAAGCATTGTCTCTAATCACAGAATATTTTCTCTTCAAAGAACTGCCCATGCCCAGTCATACCTCGTCTTCTTTCTGTCTGGATATCAGAGCATTTAAGGGAACTGTTAGTATGTGCTTTTAGTTATTTAAAGATGGATTATTTGCTGGGTCTGGTATTCCACACCTTTAATCCCAGAACACAAAAGGCAAAGGCAGCTGAATCTCTCAGTTCCAGGCCAGCCTGGTCTATGTAGTAAGTTCCAAGCCAGCTAAGGGTACATAGTTTGACTCCTTTTCAAAATTAATAACAAAGTGGATTATTTGTCCTTCTGGTGTTGGGTATTGAGACCGTGTCTCTTGTAGGCCAGCATGGCCTTGAACCTTACGTCTAGCTGAGGATGATCTGAACTTTCCATCTCTTTCCTATTTTCTTTTCCCATTCTTTCTTTTCACCGTGTGGATCATGAGGGTTAGATGCAGGTTGTTGTGAGACTTGGGCCGCAGGCACCTTAACCAACTGAGCCATGCCACTGGCCTCATACTGATTTTATTGACAGTGTTGTATGATATACAAAAATATTTAGGTTTAACAAGGCCCAGTTTTTCTTTCCTTCTCTTTAGTTTTGTTTGATGTCTAAGAAACCATTACCTGACTCAGAAGCATGACATTTATTCCTGTTTTTAGGATTTTTATAGTTTTAGTTCATATATCTTAGAATCCATTTTGAGTTAATTTTTGCATATAGTGAGGTAGGTAGGAGGATGCATTTATTCTCTTTCATGGGATATTCAGCTATTCTAGCATAAATTTTTAATTGTATTTTTCTGGAAAACAATGTTGTCTAGTAGAAGTAACTAGACTGAAACAATATTTCTGCTTGCTTATTCTTTCTTTCTTCTATAGAACATATTTCTAACCAAAGATGGGACAGTGCAGCTGGGAGATTTTGGAATTGCTCGAGTTCTTAATAGGTAACAACACTTTTAAGCTTTGTTCTGATTTAATGTGCTCAGTGAAACTGAGTTTGTTGTAATGTATATGCAATAACTTGTAATATCTCCATTTTAAGCTTCTTTAACAATTTTATTGTTCTAGTACTGTAGAGCTGGCTCGAACTTGCATAGGGACTCCATACTACTTGTCACCTGAGATCTGTGAAAACAAGCCTTATAACAATAAAAGGTACTTAAAGTAATGCTCAACATATGATCTGTTTTAAACGTCTGTCATACTCTGTATAGTAGCCTTGAGAACACCACTGCAAAATCAGTAATGTGTGGTTAGTATGTATATCTGAGGATTTTTAGTGTATGGTGAAGGAATTGTAAAAGCACTGTTCCTATCTCATTGAGAGAACTCAAGGAAGAATCACTTTATGGTTTCTTCTAGTTAGAAAGAGAGTACTCTCTTCCCTTTGTCATGGTCACTTCTGCAGAACTACAGCTAATAGTATAGAATGCATGCTACATTCTCAATAAAGAAGCCAAATTCACAGAGAGACCCATCGATTTCTTTGAAATGCTGCAGCCACCTAGCTTAGATGTAAGCTGCTAGTGGATTATGTGGTCTGTTACTGAGGACAGCCCCACAATTGTACTCCAGTGACCTTTTCCTTTTTTCCAAGGGAAAGCTCATGACCAAGAAACACTGTTTACTTTGCTGTCGTACTTGATTGTAGTAAATTAATTTTTTCATTTTATAATATTTTTAAAGCATGTTGAACTTTTCAAAATAAAAATAAATGGAATGAATTTTTATACCATTCTTTTAAATATTAAATTTCTTTAATGATAATTCAAAGTAATTGTTTAAGCAACCCTTACTTTTCTAATTTAAAATAGCTTCTTTTATTATCTAGTTTGAAATTTAAAGGTAAAAAATACTTTCTAGAACACATATGTCCCCCTAAGTTCTTTGTTTACTTTAAATAATTAAATAAATAAAAAAAATTGAAATTAAAAGGAAATTTCTCACTTTTGTTTTCGCAGTGACATTTGGGCTTTGGGCTGTGTCCTTTATGAGTTGTGTACACTTAAACATGCAGTAAGTACTAGTTGTTATGCTTTTAAAGTTGTGGTGTCTTTCTGATAACTCAAATTAAAGGTTTGATTTTTTCTAAAGTGCAATTTTAAACTGGTTTATTCTTATTATATATTTGCTGTTATTATATTTTGTGCTTTTTATCACAGACATTTTTCTAATGCTACAGCATCTCATTCTTCACGTAAATTCATTTACTGTGAATTTGTATTTTACCCTAATATTTTTAATTAGTTTCATTTGAGCAAGTTCTTTCAAAACCCCGTATTTAGCAGAGTGTGATAGAAATACCTGTAATCCCAGTACTTGGGAGGCTAAGGGCAGAAGAAATGTAGGCTCAGGGCCAGTCTGTGCTTCATAGCAAGATTCTGTGTGAAAAATAAAAGAAAAAACTAAATTAAAAGCATTGAAATTGTTTGACTTTGTTGCTGGAAGTTTTTTAAAGAATTTTATTTACTGTGACAACCAGAGTTGTTTTTATTAAAGAATAAGCTGCCAATATAGACAAGAAAAACATAAAAGTGTGTGTGTGTTGTTGCTGCTGCTGTTGTTGTTGAAGTGATGTGTGTGCTTGATAATATGGGAGTGTGCACCTGTACTATGTGTGTGAGGTTGAAGGTCCTCAAGGTGGTCCAAGGTCAATGTGGAAAGTCTTTCCTTGATTGCTCTTTGTCTTTAATTTTTGAGACAGGTTCAGAGAACCTTTTTGTGAAGTTTAGGGATCCACCTGCCTCCACCCACATCTCACCCCCCCTGGAGAGTGCAGAACCAGCCATCTTTTACATGTGCTCTGTGGTTCTGAACTCACATCTCTGTAATTTACACAGCCAGCACTTTACCAACTGAGTATCTTCTCAGCCTCTTATCCAGACATTTTGTCACATTAAGTACACTTACAATGTTTACAATTTTCACCATTAGCACATTTTTAAAATAGTATGAAATAGACCAAAAGGGAGATTTCTCTCAAAATATCTTAGTTGTAATAACTTTTCCATTTTTTTGCCCTCTTTTTAAAGCATGTTTCCTTCCCTGATGAAACAATACTGTATTTTCATCTCAAAGAAAACTTTAGAAAATATGTAAAATTGTAAAGCAGGAAATAAGTACCATACGCAATACTAACAAGAAACAACTGCTTGTATTTGATGCTTTCCTCTAAGCTTTATTCTAACTTAATTCACAAATTGAATTACTCATCTCCAAGAGTTTGCTTATATTATATAAGCTGCTTTATAGCCTGCTCTTACTGTTCAATATTATTTGAAGTCTGTCTTTATTTTATTATTGTTTGTTGAGATAGTCTCATATTTATATAAATGTGCATGCTTGCCACATGAAAATACGTAGCATCGGAGGCCAGAAGAGCGTATCTGAAGGTGTTCTGGGCACCTGATATGGATGCCCAGAACCAAACTGAGAGTCTCTGCAAGAGTAGAAAGCCCTTAAATTGCCAAACCATCTCTCCTGCTTCTTTGTTTTTAAATGCCTGCCTCCATAAACCTCTACTATATTGTGTTAACTCTTATTGTTTCCCTAATATGTTTCTACAAGATTGAATGGACTTACATTTTTACAAACAGAATGAAATAAGTTTCAAATTTTCTAGGAGAGCTTAATATTTAATATTTAATATTTAGGAGTGCTTTTTTATAATTGACATCACTGGTCCCTAACTTATTGTAGGCGTTTTGTTTTCTTGATGTATATATTGAGTACATACCCAAGATTAGTACAACTGTCCTGTTATTTTAACAGAAATATCAAAGCTAAGTTATTTTCCTATTATGAAATCTATAATCTTATTTGTGTATATCATTATACACAGTTATGGATTTCTAATGACATTTTCATCATAATGGCATACATATGTAATCTCAGCCCTTGAGAAACAGACATGGGGATTACTACAGGATTTTTACTAGTTTGGTCTTCAAATTGAGTTCAGTTCCATGTAGGCCTATATAGGCCTCTAAAACATAGACATTTTTATCCAAGTAGAATATGATTTACCTTGATCATACTCACCCTCCCTAACCTCCCTCCCCCTTTTCCTTCTTCTCCATCCATCTAGTCCTCTAACTTTTCCAAGTTTTGCATCAGCTTCTGTGTGTGTGTGTGTGTGTGTGTGTGTGTGTGTGTGTGTGTGTGTAAGAGAGAGACAGAGACAAAGAGAGAGACAGAAATCTAGTTTGTGCTTATGGGAAAAATATAATATTTGTCTTCTGAGTTTTGCTTATTTTGCTTAATATAGCAATCTGCACTTGCATGCATTTTCTTTCAAATTATATAATTTCCTTATACCTGAATGAAATTCATTGTGTATTTGTGTATATTGTTTTAAATATAATTTATGCTTTGAGAATGCCATACATCTGTGCCGTATATTTTGATCGTGTCTGCTCCCTACTCCCTCCATGACCCCTCCCAAATCCCCTTCTCCATTCCCCTCCCAACCTCAGGCCCTCTTATTTTCCTTGAATTTTAATTAACTTTGAATTTAATTAAGTCCAATTAGTGCTGCTTTTAAGTACATAGTAATAAGGCCATTTACTGGAGCTTGATTGACCTACCACAGGGGGATAGCCCTGTAGAAAACTGACTTTCTCTCTTCAACAGCCACCAACTGTCAGTGGTTCAGCTAGGCTGGGGCTTTGTGATCTCCTCCTATATGTACATAGTCTTTGTGATCTCCTCCT
>JADRCD010182458.1:0-10821 GCA_019843815.1 Montemys delectorum
TCAGGAAAACACATTCATATACACACAGATACACACACACACACAAACACATTCTTACTCACAGACACAAACACACACAGACACACAAACACATATACAATCTCACAGACACAAACATATACACAAACACACATACAACCACAACTAACAAGATAAGACGAATTAACAATTATTGGTCACCAATATCTCTTAATATCAATGGAACCAATTTCCCAATAAAAAGACACAGGCTAACAAAATGGAAAAAAATAAGGATTTTATACCAGAATATGTTGGAAGTATATATGTGGCTTGTTTATTACACAGTATCATATTAATAGATTGTTTTGAATTTCAAAAGATGCAATGTTATGGACTTAGGAGGAAAGTTGAAGCCATGAAACACTATGTAGGCTTTTGAATTTGGAATATGGGCAAATAATACAGTATTATCCTGATATGCATAGAATCCAGGAACTTGGTAGAGTATAAGTGAGAATATAATGTAGAATATAAGTGAGAATGTTCTCCATAGACTCAGATACTTTTGTACTTGATCTTCAGTTGATGCCTATTTATGGAGGCTTATGAGATGTGTTTCTGCTGGAGAAAGTATTAGGGTACACATAGTCTCTCTCTTTCTAGTTCTCTTCATTTTTCAATTGGAAGTGAGGTACTCCTTCCTTTCTCTTCCTTCTGTCATGCTCACTCCTTAACACCATACATCCCAGCCATGACAGATTCTTAAAGCCTACTGCTTTAGAGATTGCCTTAGTCATTGCAGCAGTTATAGCATGGAAATGTGTCTAATACTAAAAATTGTTATTTCCTTATGTGATATTTAGATCCTAATACTACTTACTTCTACTTGTATCTGTGGGAAACTGGAAGATGAGAAAAATAATTATTATGTTTTTGAATACATTAGCAATTGCCCTACCTGTTATTTGAATGTAGTACAAAGGAGAAGAAAAACTAATATCAACAAAGAAAACAATGGTTGTTGCAGTACTAATTTGCAAGTCTCATTTTCCTCCTGTGCCAGGATATATTACTTAAGGTTTTGCCTTAACAGAGCCCAAGTCCTTCAGTATATAGATAACAAATTCTTCTTTTTCAACTCTTGATCCTTGAAAAAGAAAAAAAATCACTTTCTCTTTCAGGATTAAAAGTTTGAGTTCAAAAATGATCTTTGATAATATATATGCTATGAACAATGAGTTTAGAAATCTAAGAATTCAACAAAAAAATGTATACCCTTGAATCCATCATTGAGCATTTCTTGATGAATACGCAGATATTTCTTCTCTGTATGAATGTATTTGAACTATTTTGGTTTCATTCTTCTTGAAACTATCAAAATAATATTGAAGTTTTTATGCAAAATATTTTATGAGACAGTACTAGGAAATAGATTGTTCTACTGTGATGCTCTAACAAAGAGAGAAAGTAATACTGGAAAGGATACTGTTTCCTCTGATGAAATATGTTTGATTCTTACAGGACCTAGTGTTGAGGTTTAGATCCTAATACCATGGTACTAAGCTGTAGATGCTTCATGGTAAAGAAGTAAATATGTAGAAGAATATCTTTCTGATCATGAACAATATTGTAGAAACAGAAATGAAGAGCCTTGAATTTTAACTATTTCACTTTAGCAGTGTACAAGAAATGACAATAAACCATTCACAAACCTTTATGCAATTTGGTCTAATTGCTCTACAGGTGGAACTCTGGCTCATCAAGAGTGTACTTGTACACAAAATGACCAGATCAACTCTAACATGCCAAAGAAATAAAACTTTAAATCTATGTTTTATGTGTCAGAGAAAATAAATAATAAAAAATAGTTATTGAATACAGTGTTGTTCTGCCTTACCTTATTTGGGAGCAAGCAGCTGTTGCACTTGCAAAAATAGATTAGGTGAAAAATATATTAAGATGTACAAATTATACCTTTATGGTAAAATTAATGGTCAGTTAATCTACCATAAAAGATACTTTATGAAGTAACTATTGCACCATTAAATGTAGCATTTATACAACCCAACTGTGCAGGACCAAATGATATTGACTTTATCAAAGTAATGTTACTCTCTACAAACTCCTTCTAATTTAAAATGAACACAGCTCTCTTCTACTAAGGATGACACAAAGGATGCTTGTAAAATCATTTGTCCTGATATAAAAATGAGGATTTTAGTGGTCTTTAAAATCTTATTACAGATCACTTTTAAATTTTATTGTTGTATTACATGATACCAAAATCATTCTTTAAAGCATTATAATTATGTGGTACATATAGTAAAGTAGTTTAATTGTGAGAATAATTGGCATAATTATATACAGGCAATTTAATTTATGACATATTAAACTCCATGAATAGTTTCTCAAAATTCTAAGGACTCATTTCATTCCAAAGAAATAGACCTTAACTATTATTCTACATTTAAAACTAATTGAATCACTTCTAGTGAACCATGTCCCTGTCAGAGTTTTCAGTTGGGGTTATATATCTATCATAAAATACAAAAAACATTACAGCCAATTTGTCAAGAACTTTAAAATAATAAATGAGGTGAATCAGTTACTTTATATCAGGCCTAAAATTCAAAGATGATTAGATGATTAAAGATCTAAGCCTAATTATGGCTACCACAGGCTTTTGCATGGAGGCATATGCTACTTCCCTTACTTTCAAAGAGTTAACATCATTCTTATTTGCTCTAATGTCAGTTGATAGATGAGAAATCACAAGAGTACTTTATCTTCCTATTGGGAAGGATGTTAATAGTAACAGAAAACCTATATTTAACCCTTGAGAAATGTTAGGCTTACCAGAATTAAAATATAGAGTCAATGTGGAAATGATGAGTAAGATAGCAAGATAAAAAGTTATTATAGTTTGATGCATTGTTTATACATACATGTTTTAGTTTTATAAAAAATCTATACTTAGTATTCACCTCCTTCCATCTGTTATCCATAATATCTCCTTTCCCAGGTTCCCCTCAAAAAACAAAAACAAAAACAAAAAACAAAAAAAAACCCTGAAATAAAATAAAATAAAATAAAAATAAAACAAACCACTCTTCTCTCCCCCTCCTCCTGCTCACTCCCACCCCCTCCTGCTTCCTGGCCCTGGCATTCCCCTACACTGGGGCATAGAATCCCCACAGGGCCAAGGGCCTCTCCACCCATTGATGACCTACTTGGCCATCCTCTGCTATACATATGCTGCTGGAGCCATGAGTCCCAACTTGTGTACTTTTTGGTTGGAATTTTAGTCCCTGGGAGCTCTGAGGGTACTAGGTAGTTCATAATGTTGTTTGTCCTAAGGGGCTGCAAATCCTTCTGCTTCTTGGGTCCTTTCTCTAGCTCCTTCATTGGGAATCCTGTGCTCAGTTCAATGGATGGCTGTGACCCTCTACTTCTGTATTAGTCAGGTATTGTCAGAGCCTCTCAGGAGACAGCTATATCAGGCTCCTGCCGTCCAGCACTTGCTGACATCCACAATAGTATCTAGATTTGATGACTGAATATGGGAAGGATTCCCAAGTGGAGCAATCTCTGAATTGTCCTTCCTTTAGTCTTTGCTCCATAGTTAGTTTCTACAACTCCTTCTATGGGTATTTAGTTCCCCCTTTTAAGAAGGAATGAAGTATCCACACTTTGGTCTTCCTTCTAGAGTTTCTTGTGGTTTGTGCTTTGTACTTTGTGTATTCCGATTATCTGGGCTAATATCCACTTATCAGAGAATGCTTACTGTGTGTGTTCTTTTGTGACTAGATTACCTCACTCAAGATGATATTTTCCAGATCCATCCATTTCCCCAAGAATTTCATAAATTCATTATTTTTAATAGCTGAGTAGTACTTTATTCTCTAGATGTATCACATTTTCTGTATCCATTCCCCATTCCTCTGTTGAGGGACATTTGGGTTGTTTCCAGATTCTTTTTTTCTTTCTCTCTCTTTCTTTCTTTCTTTCTTTCTTTCTTTCTTTCTTTCTTTCTTTCTTTCTTTCTTTCTTTCTTTCTTTCTTTTTGAGAACCTATCTGACAGAAAGAACTTTTTTAAAAGGAAGAGCTTTCTGTATTCATATTTCTAAGGGTTAATTGCAGCACTCAACAGAGACACTACATGAGGCTAGGGAAGCTATCCAAGTATTGAGCAGTAACATTGTATACACAGAGTGTCCAAGAGGTAGAGCCTGGCTATAAACCTCTAAGCATGACCACCACATTTACCAATCACCTTCAACAGGTCTCCTCCTCCTTCCAGTTCTGCAACATTCCCAAACAGTTTCATCAACTTGGACCAAATCTTCAAATAACTGAGTCCAAGGAACCATTTCACGTTCAAAACCAGCATCTTTCTATGGGTAACTAACAAAATGTAGAAGCTATGTAAATGCTGACTATTTGTAACAATAGACAATTATGGATACAATGGCTGGATAAAAGAAAATGAGTGTTTCAGTGAGGAGACTAATTATATGTATATGTATTATATATGTATATGTATATGTATTGTATCTCAGAAACATTATTGATAATAACATAGGACCAAATATTTTACCACTTTTAGTAATAATAAAAGCATGTTTATTATAAATAATGATTTAGCAAGGAAGGTGTCACCAAATAATGAAAAGATATAGAGCAATTTCTCAGGAAATTTAGCATTAAAGAGACATAAGACAATGAGTACAAATAGGGTAAAACTTTCTATGTACTGCAATAAATAAAGTCTTATTTATGCCACACTCCATCAGCTTTCAAATAGATACAATAGCAGTTTGTAAAATTAACAATCAATCAACATAGCATGTTATCCAAAAGGGATAACATCTGAAATGTAAAAAAATAAAATGATTGATAAATTAAAAAAAATAATAAAAATAAACTATAAAAAGCAGTAATATGAAAATAAAGATTGATAAATAGCAACACTGATATTAAATGGCTCTATGCTACTGCTTTATTTTTTAGTTGACATGTAATGTTGCATCAATTCTTGTGGAATTCAGAAAATTAATAAAATATGAGTATTTCTGACTTCACGTTTTGAGATTTAGTGCTTAACTTATGTCTAAATTGAATAAGCTTTTATATCCTTTGTACATGGAGCAATATGTAATTAAATATATATAACAATGAAAAGATTTAGAAATATATCTAAGGAATATTTACAATGACTGCAACTACTCAAATAAAAAGGTACAAATTTCTTCATATACAAATTTAAAAAAATCTTTACTTTCTCATGATAAGAATTGAAGGATAACACTTCATTTCATTCTTAATGTATATGTTCCTTTTGTAGTAGCAATATGTATATAAATTGAAGGAACAGTCCTAGTACGCTTATCCCCAAGATGTGTTAAATATAATATTTCAATATATTATGCCCTGTACATTCCAATTATCCCATTTTGTAACACATACAAAGAGAATATAATTAATATTTATTGGTAATGCTTCTTTTTCTCCTCTTTGGAAAAGTTTTACAACATTTATTAGGTAATAGTTTCTGGTTAATATATGTAGGGGAAAAAATATACTAAATTATCCAAAATATGGGTGGTACTATCACACTGAAAATGAAGTTATGTGCCTTCCTCTGTACAGAGTCCAACAGTGAAACATCAGGCACTGTTCAGGGAGTCTTATGGAAGAGTAGGACATTTAATTTAGTGAGCTAGAGGGTTCAAGGACACCAAAGGAAAACAGACAGCATCAACTCTCCTGGTCCCATGGGGGCTCACATACTGAATTACCAACTAAAGAGCAAGCAAAGGCTGTATATAAGCCCCATATACACTTGTAGAAGATGTGCAGCTTGATCTTCATGTGAGTCCCCAAACAATTGGATCTGAGGTTGTCTCTAATTCAGTTGCTGCCACCAGATCTTCTTCCACTAACTGGACTACCTAATTAGGCCTTAGTTGGAGAGGTTGTGTTTAGATCTTTGGAAAATGGATGGACCAGGGAGGGATGGTATTCAGGGGTTTCTCTACCTTCTCAGAGGATAAGGTGAGGAGGAATTAATGGAGGAAGGATTCTTAAGGGAGGAACTGGGAAGAGATGAGCTACAAGAGGCTATTATTGGAATGTAAAGTGAATAAATAAATAAATAAATAAATAAATAATTTTTTACTATTAGTAAAACCTTATTATGTGTTGACAAGTAATTAATTTATCTTTTTTATTTATTGTGGCTATGTGTGTGTGTGTGTGTGTGTGTGTGTGTGTGTGTGTCTGTGTGTCTGTGTAGCCTGAGTGTGAATTCACATGTAGCACAGTGCATATGTGAATGCCAAGAGATAGTTGGGAATTAGATTGTCTTCTTTCATGGTTGATTCTATGGATCAAACTCAGCCATCAAGCTTTTCTGTCAAATACTTTGACATGCTGAAATATTTTCCTAGCCCAATAAAACAATTATGAAATATGGAAGACTTCATAATAGATAGAATCATGTATATTTTCTACATTATCTGTTCACAAGATCCAAAGCTGAAATATGATGATGAGTATAAATTTATCCACAAACTATTGAAAATTTCTCTGCCAGACTCATCCAGGATATTGGTATAACTACTCTCTCTGATAAAGGAGATATGAGGTGGGATTTTCATTGTTGGTTCTCTTCCAAATATTGCTCCCTGTTGCTCGAGACCTAAATTTCATCACATACCACTTTTTCTTTAAACCCAGTAACACTTTAAATCTTTATCAGACTGCCTTTGCACCTAAGAGATATACTTTGCTTTTTAAAAGGCACCTATAACTGTATTAGATTATTAAAAGTATGTTTTCTTATTGAAATGGACTTTTTCATAAAATATACTGATTATGGTACCTCTTCCACAACTCCTTGAGATCCTTTCCACATTCCCTGCCAACAGAGTCCACACACATTCTGTCTCTCATTAGGAAAATCAACAACAATAAACAAACAAACAAATAAAAAACCAAGAATCTAAATAATAAAAGAAAATAAGGTAAACAAATACGAACTAGAATAGTAGAAAATATTTGAGTGTTTTGATAATGATTGGCCCAGGGAGTGGCACCATTAGGAGATGTGAACTTGTTGGAGCAAGTGTGACCTTGTTGGAAATGTGTCACTGTGCAAGTGGGATTGGGGACTCGCTTTCTAGCTGCTTTATTCTCTTCTCTTGTTTGCATTTGGAGCAAGATATAGAACTCTGAGATACCCTAGTGCCATGTCTGCTTGGATGCTGCCATGCTTCCTGCCATAATGATCATGTACTGAACTTCTGAACCAATAATCCAGGCCCAATTAAATGTTGTTCTTTATAAGAGTCACCTTGATCATGGTATCTCTTCACAGCAATAAAACCCAAACTAAGAGAAGAGTTTGTATTGAAAGCATTTTTCTATCATTAGTAAAAATATCATATACATATTGTTTAATCTTGAATGAGTAAGAAAATATTTTCTCTCATCCTCTCAAGATTAATGTACTGTATTTTTCCAGAATGTTTTGTACTATAGTTATCTCTACCTAGTTATAACAATCTTCAGAAAGAATATTTTATATTTATTTTGAGGAAGTCTGCCTAACATGATTTGTCCTTTTTTCCTTCAAAATGCTTATCACAATCCACCTGTAAATTTTACACCCATTCAATTTTTTTTTGAATTTTATCTTTTTTTATTGGATATTTTCTTTATTTCCATGTAAATTTTCCCTTTCCCAGGTTCCCCTCCAAAAAACAAACAAACAAAAACAACAAGAACAAACCCCTTTTGCCTCCCTCCTCCCCATGCCTGCCTCCCCACCCATTCAATTTTATAGGAATATAGATCATGCACTACGACTTTTCTCAGAAGAGAAGAACCCATATCCAAGCTATCTGAAAGAATTACCACCTGTCTATCCTGAGGTTTAATATCAAGAGGAAGGCAAGGTCCACTGGGAAATATCAAAATTTACTTCATTTGAAGTGAAAAGAATTTCTAACTTTCTAACTTCCTTTAGCTCAGAGAAATAGAGTATCATCAGCATTCATGACTAAAGACACAGCTGGCTGACTCAGGCCTCTTGGAGTTTGGCCAACAGCAGCCTAGTGTGCACTGCAGATCAGTGCTGTGCAGATAAAACAGCTCTGCTTGCATTGCCACTTCTGTCAGAATGATCTCAACACTCATACAGAAGGATTCTTTTTCCAGAAGTATGATTTTAATAATTATACTATTAGATGTACATAACTGATGCTTTGGCATTCAATGTCCATGAACACAGAAATGTATAGCATTAAAATTATATGTGATTCATAAAATAACATCAGAACTGTTCACAAACAAAGGAAGTAATTTAAAGACATTATTAGTATATGATATTTGGAGCCTTTATAGTTGCTTATTAAGAGGGAATATCAAGTATTGTCAAGCTGATGGAAAAATATATTTACAAAATAAAGATTAAAAAGCCAGGTGATGGTGGCACACTCCTTAAATCCCAGCATATGGGGGGCAGAGGCAGGTGGATTTCTGAGTTTGAGGCCAGCCTACTCTACATAGTAAGTTACAGGACAGCCAGGGCTACACAGAGAAACCCTGTCTCAAAAAACCAAAAAAATAAAAAATAAATAAATAAATAAGATAAAGATAAAAGATACTTTCAAATATTATGAAATATCACAGACATGAATTTTGGTAGATAAAAATTGAAAATTTGTGTGTGTGTGTGTGTGTGTGTGTGTGTGTGTGTGATGTGTCTGTGTGCCTTGAAGTTTGAGTCATGTTGACCCAGGCCAGCCTGTAAATAAATTCTACAGCATCCTCAATAATGCAGTTATGGATGTACATAATAATATCTATCTAAGGAGAATTGTTTTTAAAAATAAACTTGTTCTGAATGTGAACTTGAGTCTCTTTTTTTCTTTTATGTTTATTTTTGTTTTCTTAATTTTTAATATTTTAATTTCATTACTTCATTTTCTGTTTTTGTCCAGTCAAATCATTCTACACATCTCTTCCTTAAATTTGTGACCTCTTTTTCATTAATTTTTATTATACATGCATGTACATATGTTGTATATTTAAATGTATGTCAAAACTATAATCTAGTAATATATCCCCAATACATGGAACAACTTGCTCAATCTCCTTAATATTTCTTTTATGTATTTTTTGGGGGCTGATCACTTGATAGTCTCTTTTATGGGAGACTATTTTTTCCACTCTCAGAATGGCTTCGTTACATTAGTTCTTTTAGTTTCTTTTATACTCTATGGTTTTGATAACTTTGCCAAGTGTTAAATGGCTGAAGTTATGTGTACCCAAGTTTTGTCTTCAATTTTTGTGTTCTATTTTGTTTTAGTAACATACAATTTTTATTACTATCCCTCAGTAATCAATCATAAGGTCAGAAATTCTAGTCTATCCCAAATTGTTCTCTTTGCTCAGGATTGTTTGCATATCTAGGATATTTGTGACTCTATAAGTAATTTTAGGATAGTTTTACTTTCTTTTTTCTGTAAAGAATGAAAAGATGAGTCTAAAGCAAACTAGAAAAAACTTGTAAAATTGAAACAGGAATTCAAATTGATTTTACATGTATATACACACATAAAACACATGCATTTTATATTTTTAATTAATTAATTAATTAATCCCATACCTCCTCCCCACTCACCTGTCTCCTCATGGATGTGCCCACTGTCCATCCAACCTGACCTCAAAACTCCCTGGGGCCTCCAGGCTCTTGAAGGCTAGGTGCATCATCTCTGAATGAACAGAGACCCAGCAGTCCTCCACTTGATGTGTGTTGGGGACCTCATATCAGCTAGTATATGCTACCTCGTTGGTGGTCCAGTGTTTGAGAGATCTCCTGGGTCCAGATTAATTGAGACTGGAGGTTCTCCTACAGGATCATTCTTCTCCTTAGCTTATTATATTTAGCCTTCTCTAACTCAGCTGCTTCTGTCCATTGGTTGCGTGCAAATATCTGCATCTGACTTTTTCAGATGCTAGTTGAGTCTTTTGGAGCGCAGTCATGCTAGGTCCATTTTTGTTTTTTGTTTTGTTTTGTTTTCTTATTTATTTATTTATAAGTACACTGTAGCTGTCTTCAGACACCCCAGAAGAGGGTATCAGATCTCATTACAGAGGTTTGTGAGCCATCATATGGTTGCTGGGATTTGAACTCAGGACTTTCAGAAAAGCAGTCAATGCTCTTAACTGCTGAGTCATCTCTCCAGCCCCATGAGTACACTGTAGCTGTCTTCAGACATATCAGAAGAGGGCATCAGATCCCATTACAGAGGGTTGTGAGTCACCGTGTAGTTGCTGGAAATTGAACTTAGGACCTCTGGAAGAGCAGTCAGTGCTCTTAAACTGAGTCATTTCTACAGCCCCATAGGTCCCTTTTTGTGAGAGCTCCATTGCCTCAGTAACAGTGTCAGGTCTTGAGATCTCCCCTTGATCTGGATCCCACTTTGGGTCTGTCACTGGACATTCTTTTCCTCAGTCTCCTCTTAATTTTCATCCCTGTAATTCTTTCAGATAGGAACAATTATGGGTCAGAGTTGTGACTTGGCTCCCCCTCCCTCACTTGATGTCCTGTCTTCCTACTGGAGGTGGTCTCTATAAGTTTCCTCTCCCTACTGTCAGGCATTTCATCTAAGGTCCCTCCCTTTCAGTCCTGAGAGTCTTTCACCTGCCAGGACTCTGGTGCATTCTAGAGAGTACCCTCAACCTCCTATCTGACAAGGTTGCCTGTTTCTGTTCTTTCTGCTGGCCCTCAGGTCTTCAATCCTTTTCCTTCTCCCAATACCAGATCAAGTTCCCCTCTTCCCCCCCCCCCC
>JADRCD010182459.1:0-39445 GCA_019843815.1 Montemys delectorum
TGGCAGAGATTAACTATGGAGCAGAGACTGAAGGAAGGACAAGCCAGCCTAAATATAGCTATCTCCTGAGAGGCTCTGACAATACCTGACTAATACAGATGTAGAGGCTCACAGCCATTCATTGAACTGAGTACACGGTCCCCAATGAAGGAGTTAGAGAAAGGTTCTATGGAGCTGAAGGGTTTGCAGCCCCTTAGGAGGAACAACAATTACTAACTAGTACCCTCAGAGCTCCCAGGGACCCAACCACCAATCAAGGACTATACAGGGTGGGATTGAATATACTGGCAGCAGGTATATAGTAGAGGATTGCAAATTCAATCATCAATAGGAGTAAAGGACCTCAGCCTTGTGAAGGTTTTGTGCCCCAGTGTAGGGGAATGCCAGGGCCAATAAGTGGGAGAGGGTGGGGTGGCAGGCATGGGGAGGGGGGAGGCAAAAGGGGTTTGTTCTTGCTTTTGTTTGTTTGTTTGTTTGTTTGTTTTGGAGGGGAACCTGGGAAAGGGAAAATGTACATGTAAATAAAGAAAATACCTAATTAAAAATAAAAATAAAAATAAAGATTTTAAAAATCACCTTATTTTAGTGGTTATTGATATTATTTTTGTTATATTTACTATCTTGTTAATTGGATATTTTTTAATTTACATTTCAACTGTTTTCTTCTTTTCAGGTCTTCCCTTCGGAAATCCCCCTATCTCATCCCCCATCCCCCTGCCTCTGTGAGGGTGCTCCCCAAACCCCCCCCACACACACACACACACTCCCTGTCTTCCCTGGCATTACCTTATACTGGGGCATTGAACACCCACAGGCCCAAGGGCCTCTCCTCCCACTGATGTGCAAAAAGGCCATCCTCTGCTACATATGCAACCAGTGCCATGGGTCCCTCCACATGTATTCTTTGGTTGGTGGTCCAGTCCCCAGGAGCTTGTGGGGCAGGGGGAGATTCTAGCCTATTGATACTGTTGCTCTATCCATGGGGTTGCAAAACCCTTCAACTCTTTCAGTCCTTTTCCTAATTCCTCCATCATGGACCCCCATGCTCAGTCCAGTGGTTGGCTGAGAGCATCCAACTTTGTATTTTTCAGGCTCTGGAAAAACCTCCCTGCAGACAGCCATATCAGACTTCCATCAGCAAGCACTTCTCAGCATCCACAATAACATCTGGGTATGGTGGCTGTATATGGGATGGAACCCCAGGTGGGGCAGTCTCTGGATGGCCTTTCCTTCAGTCTCTGCTCCACACTTTGTCTCCATATTTTCAAAGTGTCCCCTTTTCTTCCAGTAACTTTAACTAGCTGGCTGGGAGTTAGAACCTTGCAGTTCCTGCAGAGATAAGAACAAAAGCTATTTTACTCAGTCCCCTGCTGTTTTAAGATGAGATGCTAAATGCTAGAGCCTGCAGTTTCTGGTCTCAGAGGAACTCAGACAGGCAAGTTAACTACCACTGCAAAGTATATTAGACTGAAGACAGGTAAACATTTTCTTATTAAAAAAACAACCCTAAATATCTCGAAAGTCTTCTGCCCCTTTGCTACTTTCAAGAAAGAACCAGAAAGAAGACTGCCAGAGCAGGCCTACCACAATAGCAATAAGACTCTGGGGCTTTGATGGAAGGGCTCTCATACTGTGATCCTGACCATACCAACCACTGTGAAGGTGGATGGGATGTAGACCCCAAATGAAGCCTGCAGAAAAAGAAACAACCCAGCAGCTGCTTACACCCAGGAAGTATTCCAGACAACTTACTTCTGGAACAATGGAAGACTACTCCATAATCCATCCATTTGCTGATGCCTCCTCTGTAATGATCCTGATCTTGCTTGTCCTAAGCTTACAATCTGCCATGTCAGCTGTCAAGCCCCACTACCCATTCAAGCTTACCTGAACGATAGCCAACACTTCCAGAGGAAAATCCTAAGATTGTTAACTCAATCTTAGGGTTGGCCCCACTTGTATCCAGACCTCCTACGGAACTCTGAGATATCACAGAAGAAGGATGAAACAAACCTAACACCACAGTAACCTTTTTCTGGCTATGGTGGCAATTTGCCTGGGGTGAGGCACAAAAGGAGAAAATGAAGCTTCTGTATATGCCCTGGGCACTCCTGGGATAAAAGACCCCAATGTGGAGGCCTAGAATTCTTGTGTGTGTATGTGTGTGTGTGTGTGTGTGTGTGTGTGTGTGTGTGTGTGAGTGAGAGAGAGAGAGAGAGAGAGAGAGAGAGAGAGAGAGAGAGAGAGAGAGAGAGATTTTTTATGACTGTTATCAAGTTTGGAGACACTAAGCTACCTGGAGTTGAGAACTTGCCTCATGCATCCTCACCTACATCCCACAGGAGGATTGTAGGCCCTGCTTTGCATCCCCATATCACTAGGGTACCTCAGGGGATTGATGGAACACATTAGTAATTAGTTTTACTTCAGCTGGATGAAAAGTTGACTGGGCCTCTGGCTACTCATGGGATTAAGATTCTATGTTTTTGGTCATCCAGGACTCCTATTTACCATCCACTAACTAGAACAAAATTTCAGGCCCTCAATTCCACTGGACCTTAATGAGGTCTTGGCCAAGCCAAATTTTCCAGCTCCCACCAGAAAGATTAGAAGCCCAACCCTAAGTCCCCCCATCCTATACCAGAAATGTCATAAAAATATTGGCCCACCTGGATCTCTCTTCTGCACATACCCCAGCAACTTCCACATGATACCCACTCTAACATCTCAACCAGGACCCTTGTGATTATTAAATGCAATTTACCAAGTCCTCAATTCCTCCCAATCAGATCTGACTCAAGATTGCTGGTTATGTCTAGGTGGTCAACACCCTCTCTATAAAGGTATTGCAATTCTTAATGACTATTCAGGAATAACAAGCAATGCATACTCATCAGACAGGAAAGCCAAATTGACCCTGCAATAAATAACAGGGCAGGACCTTAGTGTTGGAAACCTGATTCCCCGAGAATATTCATATCTATGCAAATCTACTCTAGTTCCTACCAGTATAAGGCATGCCTATGTGTTGTCCCCAGAGAATGGGTCAAAAAATCACTGAAGGAAGACTCCAGACTCAGATGGTATGTGAAAACAAAGTATTTATTCTGCAGAAACAACGGGCATGTGGAGGTCAACTATTCTTTGAGATGGCATTCAGGCCTTTTTATAGGGAACTGGGGGGAACTCTCTAGAAGGATTAGGTAACCTAAAATTTCATTGGTGAGGACACAGGGAGTCAGGGGTCTGCATTCCTATGTCATGAACATTTAGCCACATGATGAAATAAGGCTGCCCACTGCAAATGGCTCATTCTGAGACAAAATATTTCCCCATTTTTAAGGTTATTCCCAGGGTGTTCTTTGGGAGATGGTTTTATGAAGTTGTTCTGGATTTTATGGCCTGTCAGTGGAGCTGGTGTCTTATGGCCAAGTTCTGGGATTTTGGGCCTGTTCCTGGAGCAGGTGCCTCTTTTCAAAATCAGGCCTGGCCCTTAAATGAAGACAAATGGGGTTTATGTTGTCCTTTCAAATGCTAGGTGGGAATGCGCACCCCTTGCAACCACACCCTGATTGTAAATATATGCTCTGATTTCTTGTCCTGGTATAGTTAGTTCCCCAAATAACTTATTGTGTGTGGAGGGTCAGGGGAACTTTTATCAATCAATTAAGCCCAACTCATCTAGTGAAAAAAGTTGCTGTGACAACTGTGGTATTATCTACCCTACTGGGCATAGGAGTAGCTAGGGAAATTCAGCCTTAGTTTTGCAAGATCACAACTATAAAGCTTTACATAAGGCCATAGATGTTAATATAAGAGGAATAGAACAATCTATCACAGATCTAGAGAATTCTCTTGACTCCCTATCAGAAGTAGTTATACAAATAAGGAGAGGCCTTTATATGTTATTCCTCCAACAAAGGGGATTATGTGCATCCTTGGGGAAAGAGTGTTATTTTTATGCAAACCACTTAGGCATAGTTAGGGAATCCATGGCCCTACTCAGGAAATGATTGCAGGAAAGGAAAATAGAAGAGTAACAGTCTCAAAGGTGGTATGAGTCTCTTTTAACTGCTCTCCTTGGTTGACCACCTTAGTTTCAGTCAAAACTATTGTCCTCATCATATTACTATAAGTTCTGACATTTGGACCCTATATAGTTAATGCTTTAGTCAGGTCTGTCAAAGAATACATTTATACTGTTCAACTAATGATTCTTAGACAACATATCAGCCTATAGAAACATCTCAATGATTCAAGATGGGTCCCTACTTGATGGGGAATGAAAGGGATGAATTGGTGTTAGCCAGGGTGACCCCCATGACAGACTACAAACTGTTCAGGAGACCAGGACTGAGTTTCTGCTTTCCAGAACTGGACAAGTCAGTTACTTGAACAACCACAGGATTATGCAAAAGGATAGTTAAAAGGGCTTGTGGCTAAGATGTGAAGAACTATTCCTCCTTGGCATGAAGCAAGAATAGTCAAATATGCTTGAAGAAGACCCTAGCCAATTACAGCAACTCCCAGATATAGAACCTACAATCGAGATATGGATCACCTACTCCTCCCTAACATTCCTCTTTTTGACTTTAAAACTGATTCTGTAATTTCATTTGGGGGTCCTTCTATCCTGATAAAATCGGGCTCCTGCCTGCAGGAGTTTGTTCAATAAATGCTCTGGGCTTTTACATATTGAGTCTGGGGTATCATTCTTCAGTGGTTCATGGAATATAACATAGGAATGTTTTGCTTTTTTATGTTGTTTTGTATGGATTTACAGTTAAGTAATTGCCTTGAGTCCAAGCAAACTCATGGAGTTGGAGATACATTTACACTGTACACATCCAGACCAAAGGAATGTAGGGACCTTCTGGTTAGACTAAATATATTATCATATGGCTACGAAACTATGAGGCCAAGGAGTGGAATGTGGTGGTTTGAAGAAGAATGACTCCTAGAGACTGATATATTTAAATGTTTGATCACAAGTTAGTGGAACTGTTTGGAAATTATTAGTCTGTTTTAATTAAGTATGATCTTGATGGAGTAGTTGTGGCTTTGGAGGAAACTTGTTACTGGGGATGGGCTTTGAGGTTTGAAAAGCCCACAGAAGACTAAGTCACACTCTCTGCATGCTGCCTGTGGATCAGAATGTAAAGCTCCAAGCTACTACTCCAGTACCCTCCCTGTCTCCTTCTTACAATGATGATCATCTTAATCATCATAAACTATGTATAATTCCCCTAATTAAATGCTTTCTTTTGTTAATTGTTTTGGTCACTGTGCCTTTTAACCCCTATAGAAGAGTGCCTATGACACACACATATGACATAAGATACACACTACTATTATAAAAATAAGAAGGAGGAGGAGAAGGAGGAGGAGGAGGAGGAGGAGGAGGAGGAGGAGGAGGAGGAGAAGAAGAAGAAGAAGAAGAAGAAGAAGAAGAAGAAGAAGAAGAAGAAGAAGAAGAAGAAGAAGAAGAAAGAGGAAGAGGAGGAGATGGAGAAGCAGAAGAAGAAGGAGAAACAGAAGAAGAAATCAGGGCACAGTGAGAAAACACTGAACCAAAGCATGACCAAAAGCCAGCAGAGTGAACGCTAAACCCTTTGGCTCTATATATGATGTCACAGGGTTTAAATGGCTCTTCCCTTCCAGTTTTTCTTACAGAAGTGCATTTCTCTCTCTTGACTTGAGATGTTTCCAGTCTCAGTGTGCATCTCTTTTTGTGCAGAAATCCCAACAGCTCTGTCATCTCTATTATGCTTGGTTCTGTTCTATAAGCTTCAAGTAATTACTTCTCAAGGTCTATTGGCCACTCAAGCCTTTCAGTAGGACTTATAATGCCTCAGTAACTCTTCTATGGAAGATTCTAAAACCCTTTTACAAGTATATCTTTCATGACTTGAAATCCATAATTATATACATAATGGCATCAAGTATCTTTATCCATTTGTTGTGAAGTACACACCCCATCCCTTTAGCCACATTTGCAGAAACCTTTGTTGTTGCTTTATAAGATACAATTCTCTAGGCCTTTTCCTTTCACAAGTAAAAAGTTTAGCTCGGTTGGATCTTGCCCTGAAGTTTCCTCTGCTTTATTTCATTTCATCTTGGGCCTCACTGCATCTTATTAGGCACAAGATTTGACATCAACATTAAATTTCCTGGTGATTTTTCTCCTACAAAGATAAAATTTATATTTTATCTTTGTTTCAATTGTTCTTCTTTATTGTAGACTTACATTAGGCTGATTGCTAATACCATGTGATAGAGTCAATATTAAGCTGTTTTGAAATCACCTCTACCAAAAGTATGAGTATAATACTTTTCAATTTATTCTCAGGCAAATTCTTAGGGCAAGGGCAGCAAGTACCCTCATTCTTTGTCAAATCTCCTTAGGGAAGTTGCTAACAATTTTTTCTCATCTAAAACCTCTTAAGTTGAGTCTTCATAGTCAACAGTGGTTTTAGCAATACTTTCTTCCATGCTCCTATTAGGATGGCCCATTTGGCTCCCTTACAGAGTTCTACTGCTTTCCTAGTTCAATGTCCAAAAGTCTTTTACTTTTCTTCAGAAACAGTGAATCAGGTCTGTCAAGCAATACCAAATTCTTGATACTCACTTCTGTATTAGTTTTTTTCTATTTCTATGACAAAATATCATGACTTAAGATAACTTTAGAAAGAAAATGTTTGATTGTGCTATAGTTCCATAGGGTTAGAATATGTGGATCTTGCAACTAAAGTGTGGTGGTATGAATTCCTGAGAGCCACAAACATAAAGTAGAAAGAGCATGGTGAGAGGTTGTTTTGTTTTGTTTTGTTTTGTTTGTTTTTCTCATAGATTCCACAAAATGGCATGCCTTCTTCATCAGGGACACATTGCCTAATCCTGCCTAAATAGTTCGACCAACTGAGAACCAAGTATACAAACATTTGAGTAGGGAGAAAATTCTCATTCACAACATCAGAGATACTTATGAGAGATTAGTTCTTTAGGTTAGCTTGTGTGTGCTCAGTTATTTAATTAATTAACACAGGGCAAGATGCATGTTCCTTGTGGGTGGCACCGTATCCTGGGTTAGGGTCCCTAGACTGAGAAAAAAGGAGAAATTGAGAAGAACACAAGGATTTCTCAGCTTCTGGATTCTGATTATGAATGTTTAATGACTAACTTATTTAACTTGCATTAGAATTAGAATTAAACATATGAAATCTTATTGAGTATATAGCTTTAAAAGAGCTCATCAATGGCAATAGCTAGGATTGGTCCCTTCAACTCAACCGTAGGAGTTCACGGATATTTATCTGTTGCACCTTTTAATGTTAATATGGCTTAATCTTAACACTTTTACTCTTTATTTTTTTAATACTAATTCTAGAGAAAAGAAAAGCATGCTTTTCAACTGAGTCAGTGAAGAAACTGATTCCAAAAGTTTCAATTTTGGTATATTTAGATGAACAAGTCATTAGACACAATATATATTGTGTCAAAGTTGCATTCCTTTGACTATATCCAACTGAAGCTAGAGGCTGTATAGTTTCTTCAGGTTTTTCTTAATTTTAAACAATTATTAATGAATACTTCATTTTCCCCTCTTATATGTCTACTTTCTATAATTTCTTTCTGAAATAAAAGTTTTTCTGATTCAAAGTAGTAGTTGTCTTACTCCAACTGATGAGAATGCTTTCCATAAACATGAATTTTGGAACTACCATATGTCTATCTTCTGGCTCTGTATTTGTTATGTTTTTGTCAATGTTAACACAATTCATAAAAGGAACAGCTTATGTCAGAATTGTTTTAGGCTACATGGTTTCCCAGGTTTCAGTCTATTGCTGTTTAGCTTCATGAGTTTGAGTTGAACACCATAGGTGTGGGAACATGTGACCTAGGAAAGCTGTTTGCATTGTGCTGGGACGTGAAACAGATAGTGAGAACTGAAATAAGGGCTAGCTAAAATTTTCAAGAATTGTTTCTATTTTCTATCTTCTGTCACCTCCTTCTTCGGGCAGCCTCTTAGAATAACAGTATTATCTGAGAGAAAGTATGGATAGATGATATTCAATGGGCTATTGTAGAATCAGACTTACATGTACACTGTAAATAATGCTTACTCAAAAGTATTTCACTATTCCATTTTACCTTGGAAATTTTAGTTTTTGTGTTTGTAATTTATATTTTAAAAGTTAAGTTGGATTACATTCAAAATATTCTAAAACATCAGTTTATTCATTCAACATATATTTGTTTTGTAATGAACATATCAACTTTCTCTCTTCTAGTGTATCCTGTGTGTATTTACTCTTCTTTTGATCAATTATTTTTAGGTTTTTCTTTTTGGGTTGATTACCATATATGTTTTTCCATCTCTATCAATTTTTCCTAGAAAAGATCTATTCCTTACAATATTAGGTAGGAATCATGATTTCATTTTTATCAAGAAATTAATTACATTTCATTCACCAGAGTATCTGTTTCAGATATAAATATGTGATTCAACAACCTCAGGGCTTCTGCAGGGTACATTCAAAAGAGAGTAGTTTCTTCCCATTGAGATCTATAAAATAATCAATGTTGGTTATACTAACTTCCACAAAATTGGGAGAAAAATTTGAATAAATATGCCATGGTACAAATTTGAAGAAAACAATTATGGATCCCTAGTGATGTTTCCATAGCTGTGTAGGAAGCAATAAATTTTGCTGAGTTAGTTATGTGCATAGTAAACTTCTGTCAACTTTCAAATAGTCTTGATATTTCCTTCTTGATTTGTAATGCAATTTGCTATTGGCAAATACATAAGAATATCATTTTCAGGCTTTGGGTCATGTAAAGTTATATATTCCCACAAGTGCTAACTTTATTAGACACTGTATTTTCACTTTTAAGAATGAGATTTGAGGATCTGTGTGGCTGTTCACCTCCCACATCCTACAACCTCCCTATGGCACATATAGCCAGCTCCAGTCAGTGACTATCAGGCCAGTTAACATCAGAGATAACCAGATGGTGAGAGGCAAGTGCAAGAATATAAGCAGCAAAAGGCAATGTAACTTCAGAACCCAGTTCTTCTACCACAGCAGGCCTAACACACCTGAAAAACAAGATTCAGATGTAAAATAGTGTCTCATGAAGATAATAGAGACATTTAAGGAGGATATAAATAAGTACCTTAGACAAATATAGAAAAACACAGGCAAGCAGGTAGAAGGCCTTAAAGAAGAAACAAATAAAATCACTCAAAGAAATTAAAAAAAAAAGAACCCCACAAATCAAAAGTGAAGAAACTGAACAAAATGGTCAAGACATAAATAAAATAGAAAGAATAAAGAAATTCCAAATGGAGACAACCTGGAGATGGGAAACATAGGGAAGAGATTAAGAGCTATAGATGCAAGCATTACCAACAGAATATAAGACATAGAAGAGAGAAGCTCAGTCTTAGAAGCTAACATAGAAAATATTGACATGTGAGTCAAAGAAAATACAAACTGTAAAAAGCTGCTAAATCAAAACATTCAGGAAATTTGGGACACATTTGGGAAAAAAAAAGAAAAGAAAAAAAACCCCAAGATTAATAAAAATAGAAGAGTCCCAGTTAAAAGGGCCAACAAATATCTTTAACAAAATCACAGCAGAAAACTTCCCTAACTTGAAGAGAGAGATGGTCATAAACTTACAAGAAGACTACAGAGCACTAAATAGATTGGACCAGAAAAGAATATCCTCCCGACAAATACTAATCAAAATATTAAATTCCCAGAACAGAGAAATAATATTAAAAGTGGTAAGGAAAAAAGGACCAGTAACATAAAGAACACTGACCTATTAGAATTATACGAGACTTCTCAACAGATATGCTAAAAAGCCAGAAGATCCTAGAGAGCTGCCATGCATACCCTCAGAGAGCCCAAATGCCAGTCCAAGCTACTATATGCAACAAAACCCTCAATCATCATATATGGAGAAACGAAGACATTTCATGACAAAACCAAGTTGAAACAATATTTTTCTATTTGTCTAGTCCTACAGAGAATAATTGAAGGACATCTCCAATATAAGGAGAGTAACTACGTCCAAGAAAACAAGAAATTAATCAGCTCATAATAAACTGTCAAGAATCACACATACAGAATACCTCTTCCAACAACAAGAGTAACAGGAAGTAACAATCATTAGTCTTTAATATCTTTTAATATCAATGGGCTCAATTCCACAATGAAGAGACACAGGATGCATAAACAGGATAAAGCATTTTGCTGCATAAAAGAAACACATCTCAGTGACAAAAGGCAGCTACTACTTCAAGGTAAAGGGCTAGAAAAAAAAGTTTTCCAAGCAAATGGTCCTAGACACAAAAGTCTAATAAAATAGACTTTTAACCAAAAGTAATAAAAGAAATGGGGAGGAATACTTAATAGTCATCAAAGGAAAAGTCCAACAAGATGAAGTCTCAATTCTGACCATCTATGCCTCAAATGAAAGGGCACCTACATTCACAAAAGAAACTTTACTAATGCTCAAAACATATATTGTACCTTACACAATAATAGTGGGAGACTTCAACACCCCATCTTTACCAATGGACCGGTCATTGAAACAGAAACTAAACAGAGATACAGTGAAATTAGAAGTTACATTAAAAAAATGGATTTAACAGATATCTACATAACTGTTCACCCCAAACAAAAAGAATCTTCTCAGTACCTCATGGAACCTTCACCAACGCTGAACATATAATGTGACAAAAAACAAGCCTCAATAGATTCAAGATGATTGAAATAATCACATGCTCTCTATGAGATCACTGTGTTTTAAGACCAGACTTCAATAACAAGAAAAACAATAGAAATCCCACATACTCAATGGAAACTGAACAGCTCTCTACTCAATAATAATGTGGTTGGTGAAGAAATAAAGAAAACACATATACAACACTGAAGTGTTGGTTCCAGATTCAGTCAGAGAAGATGCACCTAACCCTCAAGAGACTGGTGGCCCCAGTAGGTGGTAGGGTGTGTGAGGACATTTTCATGAAGACAGGGGTGGGAGGAAGTATGGGATGTGGAACAGTCAGAGTTTGGACTGGGAGGGGGATGAAATCTGGAGTGTAAAAAAAGATAAAATAAAAAGAAAGAAATTAAAATCTTTCTAGAATTCAATGAAAATTAAGGCACAGTGTACCCGGCCTTATAGGATATAATGAAAACAATGTTAAGAGGAAAAAATCACAGCACTAAGTGCATTTACAAAGAAATAGGTGAGATCCTATACTAACAACTTAACAACACACTTGAAATTTCTAGAACCAAAGGAAGCAAACATCTGCAAGAGGAAGAGAGTAGCAGGAAATAACCAAACTCAAGGCTGATGTCAACCAACTAGAAACAAAGAGAATGCAAAGAATCAACCAAACCAAGAGCTGGTTCCTTGAGAAAATCAACTAGAGAAACCCTTACCCTAACTAACTAAAGGGCACAAAAACAGTGTCCACATTAACAAAATCAGAAATGAGAAGGGATCATAACAACAGAAACTGATGAAATCATCAGATCTTAATACAAAAGCCTATACAAAATTAAACTGGAAAATCTAAATGAAATGGATGATTTTATAGACAAATATCATGCACCAAAATTATATCAAGCTCATTAATACTTTCTATACTAAGGAAATAATAGTCATTAAAAATCTCTCAACACCACCACTGACAACAACAACAAAAATATCAGGGACAGATGGCGTTAATGTAAAATTTTACCAGATCTTCAATGAATAGCTAAAACCAATGCTCCTCAAACTATTTTATAAATATAAACAAAAGGAATAATACATATTTCATTCTATGAAGTTACAGTTATCCCTATACCTAATCCACACAACAACCCAACAAAGAAGGAGAACTTCAGACCAATTTTGTTTATGTATAGCAATGCAAAGATACACAAAATTCTTGAAAACCAAATGCAAAAACACATCATTCACTGCAATCAAGTAGGATTCATTCAAGAGATGTAAGGATGGTTCAATATATGAAAATTTATCAATGTAATCCACTATATAAAGAAAGTAAAAGAAAACACATGATCATCTCATTGGATGTTGAAAAGCCTTCAATAAAATACAATGTCCCTTCATGTTAAAAGTCTTGGAGAGGTCAGGAATTCATGGCACATACTAAACATAATAAAATACAGTAATATACAGTATACAACAAAATACAGTAATATACAGTAAACCAACAAAACATCAAATTAAATGAAGAGAAACAATGCAATCCCTCTAAAAACAAGGATAATACAGGGCTGCCCACTCTATTTATTCAATACAGATCTTGAAGTACTAGCTAGAGCAATTAGACAACAAAAATAGGTCAAAGTGATACAAATTGGAAAGGAAGACATCAATGTATCACTCTTTGTGAATGATAAGATTGTATACATAAGAGCACCAAAAATTATATCCTATACCTTATAAACAACTTCAGGAAAGTGGCTGGATATAAAATTAACTCAAAGAAATGAGTAGCTTTCCTCGACACAAAGGATAAACAGGTTGAGAAAGAATTTATGGAAATGACACCCTTCACAACAGTCACAAATAATAGAAAATATCTTGTTGTGGGTTTAACCATGCAATTGAAAGATCTTATGACAAGATCTTCAATTCTCTGAAGAAAGAAATCAAAGACTTCAGAAGATGGAAAGATATCCCATGCTCATGGATCGATAGGATTAACATAGTGAAAATGGCCACCTTATCAAAAGCCAAGCCTAGCTGTTTTCTAAGAGGCTCTACATGCAGCTGACTAAGACAGATGAAGGTACTTAGAACCAGCCATTGAATGAGGTTGGGGATCTCTATGGAAGAATTCCTTCATCCTTTTGTAGGAATTGAAAGGGATGGCAGCATCATAGGAAGAACAAAAGTGTCAAGTAACCAGGAACCTTGAAGGCAACCAGAGACTAAGCCACCAACCAAAGAGCATACATGGACTGGTTCTTGGTCCCTGGCATACATGTAATAAAGAGCTGCCTTGTCTTGCTTCAGTGGGAGAGGATTCACCTAATCCTGTTGAGACCTGATATCCCAGGTAAGGGAGATGTGCAGTTTGCAGTAGGGGGTGGGGGGGTGTTGAGCTGAGAGTGGGGAGGTGAGGGTGTGGAATGAGGAGCACCCTCTCAGGTGTAAAAGGGAGGGGGAGGAGTGAAGAACTCTTGGAGGGGGGACTGGGAAGGGGGTGACATTTGGAACGCAAATGAATGAAGGGAAAACAAACCAAAAGACTGAGATTTGTTGCACCCATATTTCCTCCCTTATAGAATCTTCCCTAACTGAATCCCTCCATTTCCATCACCTCTATTCCCAGTCTACCCATGAACTCTTTCCTACTTTTTTCTCCCAGGCAGACACATGTGTCCTTCCTGTTTTTTTCCTCTATACCTAACTTCTCTGTGTCTGTGGATTGTAGGTTGTTTATCATTTCTTTAATGGTAAATGTCCACATATAAGTGAATAGACACCATATTTACTTTTCTGAGCCTGGGTTAACTTGCTCAGGATAATATTTTTAGTTGTATCAATTTCCTTGAAAATGTCATGATCTCATTTTTTAACACCCGAATAATATTCCATTGTATATAATACACCACATTTTATTTATCTATTCTCTTGAGGGATATCTAGTTTATTGCCAGTTTCTAGATATTATGTATAAAGGCACAATAAACATGGTTGAGCAAATGTCCTTGTTGTCAGATGAAATGTCATTTGATTCTATGCCCAATAGTAGTGTAGATGGATATTGAGGTAGATCAAATCTCAAATTTATGAAGAGCCACCATACTGATTTCTATAGAAGAGTCACTATACTGATTTCTATAGTGACTGCACAAGTTTGTATACATACCAGCACTGGAGAAGTGATTTCCTTGCTCCATATCCTTGTCAGCAAGATTTGTGTTGTAGACATTCTGACATGTTTAAGATGGAATGTAAAAGTAGTTTTGAATTTCATTTCCCTGATGACTAAGGATGTTAAACATTTACATTTTTCTCAGCCATTTGAGTTTCTTCTCCTGAGAATTCTCTGTTTATATCTTTATTCTGTTTTAAATTGGGTTACTTAAGTTTTTTTTTTTTTAAATCTCGTTTCCTGAGATCTTTATATATTTTGGATATTAGCTCCACTGGATACAGAATTGGTAATCTCATATACCATTTTGTAGGCTGCTGCTTTGTTCAAATAGTGAAGTCTTTTGCCTTACAAAACCTTTTCAGTTTCATGAAATCCTGTTTATTACTTGTCAATTTTAGTGCCTGGGTGTCAATAGTATGTTTAGAAAGTCTTCCGTATGAATGAATTCAATGCTATTCCCTATATTCTCCTCTCTCAAGTTCAGTGGATCTGGTTTTAGGTTGAGGTCTGTGATTTATGAGAACTTGATTTTTGTTCAGGGTAATGAGTGTGGATCTATTTTCTTCTATATGCAGATATGTTGTGGGAGATGTTTAAAAAGAGCCACCATGTTCCCTCACTCCATCTAGGTATTCTATGCCCACCAATTCTCTGGCAGGGCAGGAGCTCCTGATTTCCCTTCACCTGACCATCCAACCCATGGTCAGGTACCACAACACCCAGCAACTCGGTAGAAACAAAACTCTAGAAGCTTATAATTAAGAAGACAGATTTATATATCAATAAATTTCAATTCACAAGATGCCAATACAATAGTTTCAGAACCAATTGATAATGGTAAAAAACTGTCCACCTAGATTAGACAAGTTATTCCAATTATTCTACCCTTTATGATATCATATCTACCTGTGGCTATTTAAAGCCACGCTGATACAGGATCTTCTTCCTGTCTGCCTGCCTCCATCATGGCTTCTTTTTCTCTCCTCTATCACTCTCTGTGTCTGAAACTTCTGGCTCTGCCTCCCTTTTCCCTGTCTAATCACAGTTCTCCTGCTGCATTAATATTTTAATGTGATTGGATGGGGAAAATCCTGCAACATATCACCCTTTCTGTTTAACAAAAAAAAAAAGAAGAAAAACTTTTCTCTCAAAATATAAATTGAGTGTAACTATTACAATTTTGTAATTTATAAGGTATAAGATAGACCTAACACCCAGTCCATCATTTTTGTCATTAAGATTGAACAATATAATCTCTCCTAACTAGAAGACTTTGACTTATGTCTTGGCTTTAGATTATATGCTATCTGAAAACCATCCTCTCAAATCTGTTATCTTAATGTAAATATCCTGGGTTGTCTATGAGACTATAAATAGTCTTTCAACCCATCAGAAATCTGAGAATGACCAACATTAGATGAAAATACATAGGAAGCCTAACACAGCTTCCAGAACTGAGACAAATTATAGAGACAGTTATCTACCTATACAACTCTAGTAAGTTAGGAAGTTTGAACATCCACCCGTCTTCAGCCTTCTAACCCAGGATCATCTGACAGATATTAGAGAAACAGGAATATTAAGGACTAGCCTATTCTGTCTTGGCAGAACTAAGCTGTCTTAACCTGTAAATTGTGTCACTTCAAGATTAGTATAGGTCTGTAGGAGGGATTGGTAATTGTCTGCCCAGTTGCAACCTAGCCACAATGTACAGCCTCACCTGGAGGTAAGATATTTAGCTACTTCTTTGAATCCATGAATGGGAAGCTGTTAGGAGCAGATTTGTCTGAACAACAAGTGAATAAATAATATTAAATGTCATATTCTGTGGATTTCTGATGTTTTTGAAAACCAATCTATCTATATAAAGTAATCTGGATTGTTCTCCATTAACTACTGTCAGCTATTTCTAGTTAAATATCTTAACACACCCTAAAAGTAAACTCAGGGCCATGAGTTTGCTATTTGGCCCTTAACTCACAGGCTTAATAATCTCAAATAAGTTTATAATAACAATTATAGAAGGACTGGGTCTAAGCCCTGTACTTTTAAAATTTTTGTTTCAATAGAAGAAATTTATACCAATAAATACTTTGATTTAGCATCAAAGTAAATTCTGTACCAAAATAAGAGATAATGACTTCAACTTAGTAACAATTAAAAAGATTTCTACCAAATGAGATTATGAATATACAATCAATTCTAGCTATTTCCCCTCTGTTCTAATTATGTCTATTTCTACATTCCCTAGAATAACCCATAATAGCCACCTGCAGCCCCAAAGCCCAGAGAACTGGGGCAATAACTCTTCTTAAATTGTTCAAACTGAATATGGACATTAAGATATTTTGAAAGGGGGTGGAAGGTAGGAAAAATAGGGGAGTTGGTTGGCCTTAAGAGGGCCACAACAATGATTTAGTCTCTGATGTCTATGCCTTGACTGGATCCAGCTGAAAGTCCAAGACATTGGGAGATCAAGCAGGTCAGTTCAAGATATATTTTTTGTTTGGTTCTCTGAAATCTAGTCTTCTGCAGGGTCTCCCTTTGTCATATCTGATCCATATAACTCTGGAAGGTGTAAAGAAACTAATTACCTTTTCTAAACACACAAAGACAAATCCTTTCTCCCAAAATAGCATATCCTTCAGTCAGCAACCAGGTAAGCTTGTATCCTGCCCTCTCTTCCAGAGGAATAATAAAACTACAAAACTCAAAATCATACCCATTTTGAAAGTTAAAACAAACCAAAAAAATATTGAAGTAAACTGCAATACTATATGTGCCTATTCTTAGGCCTTGTTTATTTTGCCAAGCACGATAAAATCCCAAGATTCCCATGGAGCCCATGTTAGACAGAATTTGAGTATACTGTGAAGTAATATGAAGTAATGTGAGTATATGAAGTAATCTTCATATGGTCTTACTGTTCAGCCATCTGCTTAGAGCAGTCATTTTGTTATACCATTCATCTGTTCAGCTCTCTGCCTGGAGCCACAGACATATTTTATTAATACCAGTATAATATCTATCTGTTGATCTCTCTATCTGGAGCCACAGAAAATATTAATACCTGTATAATTATCATCACTGCCCCTCTACTTGGAATCAGTGACTAATTTTCCCTATCCTAGTTTCAAAACATGGACGAAATTCCCCATGTGATTCAGACAGAATCTGTATATGATTCTATCCTAAAACCAAGTAATTCCAATTTTAAACAGTTCAATCCATCTCTGCCCTAAGAAGTAGGCAACTTCATTCTTCTGACTCAGAGAAGCCTGCAATTCCCCACAGCAGGGGACATCAGGACCTACTTTGTTTCAATTCCAGTGCTTGAGTCACATGACTGTCTCAGCGCTCACTTAAAAAAAATAAAATTTAACTCTCAGGCTAATAATCTTAAATTTCTATTGGATTCTTGCCCAACACATTGGTTCGCTGTCACGCCCACTTGTCTACTCCAGTTACATCTGCAGTATCAGGGGTAAAAGCCTGATCAAGGACAAGAGGCGTTTTGACTTCAAAGGGAGTTTGTGCCTCCTGGGTATTCAGTCAGTTGTTGTCATCTCCTAACTCAGACGTGTTCCAGATTAGTCTTTCCAATCATCAACACACCTTCTTATTCAGGCATAAAGGTACCCCAAGAAATGATTCGTAAATGTCTAAAAAAGAATGTTCTTCCCTGGCCAGTACAGTGCTCCAATATATCCCAATTTTTTACCTAGCTGTCCTTAGCTTGGAATTTCTCACAAGGAAGCTGCCTTATGAGATAGGGTGTCCTCAGAGTTAGCAACAGAAGTCAGGCACCATTGCTTACAATTAACATAGAATTCTCAGGGCAGTCCCACAGAAGAAAGAACTGTTTTACATACCAGAGAGTAATCAAAGGGCTTCCCTCACTTAAGGGCATTAGCAGGAACTGCTAGATTGGAACTTCCTGGTGCTTGCCTTCAGCAGACCCAGAGAATTAGCATGGGAATATCAAAATAGCTCCAGCGGGAAAGGCACCACTGCTCTTCCTCTTCACACTTGGATACCTGATCTTTCATGTAACCATCACTTGCCTATGATCTTACTGACCTTGATGTGACTGTCACCTGTCTATGTGACTTTTGTCATTCGCCCTGTTTTCTGTTTACTATATAAGCCTGGTTTTCATTTTGTGCAATGACTAGAACTAGAACTTACATGGACTAGGACTTAGATATAGATTCATTCATTCAGATTCAAGCTTCGTGCTTCATGCAGTCCGAAGCCCCCTAGGCCCAGAGTGCTTGGGCAGGGGTGGAGGGGCGGGGGGGAGGGGCGGGGAGGGTGCAGGGTGCAGCGCCTGTCCAGAAGAGGTAGCTGCTTTAGACCCAGTGTGTTTCAGGTGGCCTCAGATGTACCTCAACTGCTGAGCTGCCAGATTTCTCATTTCTCTTTTGCAATGACTGTAAAAGTTTCATGCCATTTTTAAGAAATACACTCAGAATCAGCACTTCCATGTGTCTGTCTCTGTCTGTCACTTGCTGAATTTTTGCCCCCCTGACCAGAATTCTCATCCTGTGGAATAAAAGGTCCCCGCAACCAACCCAATCCATGGCAGTTTGCCACCTGTTGCGGGAAATATTCAAAAATTTACTGGCACCTTCCCACACGTGTGCCAGCAACTCTCTGCCCTGGTAGCCTGTCCAGCCATGCCCTGGCAGGCAAGGGCTAACCTATTTTTTATCTCGTGGAGATTCTGACTCAGAACTCCACAATCTGTCCACCCATCATGCTAGGTTCCCACTGGCTGGGTGCTACCATACCACCCCCATGTTTCGAAGCCCATCAGGCAAATCAACTCTTAGTCGAAGTACCTTTCTCTCTGGAATCCAATTGAATCTCCAAAAGAACAACACCACACAAATTTAGGTCAGAAACAATGATAACTCAATCTCTAGGCGCAACAACTAAAACTTAATCTTGTAAGCCTTATAAATCTGATTCCTCTGGTGGCAAATCCTGACAGATCTGCCATGATACTGGGAAACTCTAGCAGTTACATATTGCCCTTATCCTATGCCCATTCCAAAAACGTCTAACTCTCTCCTCCTCCTTCTCTTCCTCTGTCCAACCTGGAAGTCCTACCTACTCGTCCAGTGATTGACTTCTTTATTCATTATGGGATTGAGTCACAAGAAGTCACCTGGGTATGTGACTCACTCCTTGTCCACAACCCCTCCCAGGAGAGCGGAATTAGCATTAACATACAAATAGCACCAGGCCCATCCACAACACTTCTCCATTTCTGTTGTAATAAAAAAAAAACAAAACCTTTCTCGCAAATATATATTTTTTATAATTAAGTTAGATTTATATAACAATAAATTCTCAATTCACAAGATGCCAATACAATATTTTCAGAACCAATTGATAATGATAAAAGCTGCCCATTTAGATAAGACAAGTTATCCCAATTGTTCTAGCCTTTATGATATCATATCTACCTGTAGTTATTTAAAGCCCTGCTGGTCTAGGATCTTTTTCCTGTCAGTCTACCTCCATCTTGGCTTCTTTTTCTGTCCTCTGTCACTCTCTGTCCCTGGAACTCCTAGCTCTGCCTCCTTTTTCCCTGTCCAATCACAGTTCTCCTGCTGCACTAATATTTTAATGTAATCGGAGAGGGAAAATCTTGTGATATAGATATCCACTTTGACCAGCTGTATTTGTTGTCACTTATCCAGTATTTACTTTTGACTTCATTATTCAATATAAAATGTCCTTAGGTGTGTGGACTTATTTATGGGTTTTTAATGAGATTCCATTGACTAATGTGTCTATTTTAGTGCCAATACCATATTGTTTTTATTTCTATAGGTTTGTAGTACAAGTTAAAATTAAAAAAAAAATGATGAGGCCTCTAGCAGTGCTGTTACTGTTCAGCAATGTTTTAACTATGCTGTGATTTTTGTTTTTCAGTATGAAGTTGAGAATTGTCCTTTCAAGATCTGTGAAGGTTTGCGATTAGAATTTTTGTGTGTATTGCATTGAATTTGTAGATTTCTTTTGAAAGGATGGCCATTTCTATTATGTTCATTCTACCAATACATGAGCATGGAAGATCTTTCCTTATTTTTGTATATTGTTCAGGTTATTTTACCTGGAATTGAGATAATGTGAGAGATGGCATGGCAACTGAATGCAGTGGAAACTTCATAAAATATATGAAGGTGACCTAATGAAGTCTCCTAATAATGGGGGAGACAGAGTCCCAAATGGCTCTCTTGTCACATCAAAGAAGACTTCTAGTAACAAAACTTGATAGTATTCAATTGAGTTGTTGGCTAAGGGAGTTCCATGGAAATCCTCAAGCAACAAAGGCTGTTGTGAAGACAAACTGACTGCATGCTCCATTACTGAGAAGAAAACCTACACAACTCAATGAATGTGGAGAAGTCAGACTGCTGTCTTCATGGAGAATTCACCTGTACCTTCTACTGTCTTTGAGATACAAAGATATTCTGAAGGCTACAAAATGAGAAACATATATGAAAGCTCACACAAAACCTTTGTCCTGCTTATAAAATATACTAAGGCAATGATGGCAGAGAATTTGTAGATTTAGCCAAGCAATGTCTTATTTGGCTTAAGATCCACTCTCTAAGAGGAAACTCATATCTGGCACTACTTGTGTGACCGAGAACCAGAGACTAGATAGTGCAAAGACTTAGAATAAATCCAAATAATGCTTGTCTAAGAAATTTTAAAAGTATCAATAAAATGACTCCTAGAGATATTCTGCTATACTCATAGATCAGTGGCTTATTCAGTCATAATCAGAGAAGCTCCTGCATGCAGCAGATTGGAACAGGTACAGAAACTCACAGCCACACATTACACACACATAAACACACGCACACGCACACGCGTGCACACACACACACACACACACACACACACAAACACATATACATCCACTACTTGGAAGATACATTTCTAAATGAGATATCTCATTCAAATTCCTCCCCTTATAGCTCAGAGAATCCTCCCATAAAAGAGGAGGTAGAAAAAGTTTAAGAACCAAAGGGGATGAAGGATATCAGAAGAACGAACCTCTATGAATCAAGAGAGCAAGGCTTATATGAACTCACAGAGGCTGAAACAGCATGCATGGGGCTGATTCAGTACTGCACCAGCACCTCTGTGTATAGATTAGAGCTTTCATCTTAGTAATTTTACAGGACTCCTTTAAAAGGTTCCTTCTGATTCTCTTGCCTGCTCTTGGGGCTCCTTTCTATTGAATTGCCTGTACCAGCCTTGATGTGATGTATTTTGTTTTATCTTAGTATATTTATTTTGCCATGTTTGGTTATGAATCTGATGGGGAGGAACTGGCAGAAGTAGATGGAGGAAAAATGTAATTAGGATACACTGAATGAAAACACTGTATGAAATCTATTTCCAATAAAAAGAGAATGAATAAACAAAAGAAGAATGTGTATAGGTCTCCTTACTATTGTAATTTAAAGAAACCTGGTTAACAAAGAACTCCTTTGTGTCAAAGTTATGTTACTCACTGGTCATTGGTTTACTTATTTGCATTTAGCATCAAAGTTTTAAGGGCTTTGTCTGGGTCAATTCCCTCTGAAGTTTAAAATAATAATGAATTTCTTCTTGGCTCAGTTTACTTTAGGGACTCAGAATTTGAGTAGATAATACTTTGGTTAGCAATTATAAATTATCTTACTGTCAAGCATTTGTTTCTCAGTGATATCTCGCATGAAATGCCAATGATCTGTTAGCAAGCATAAGAAAAGAGTATAACACTTATATATTTTTAAGAAAAATATATGACTTAGAAATTTTTGTAATATAGAATTTATTCTTATTCAAATTTGTAAATATAACCATGATGGAAAAAAGAGCTTTTGTAAACTTTGAAGTCTCTGCCTTCAAGTATGTTTTATATATACTATAGGAAGTCAATGCATATTTATAAATTTATGTGTTTAATTGATTTGTTCTTATTTTTAGTATTTTCTTGAAATGTAATGGACAGACCCAAATGTATGAGAAGACCACACTTAATGAGGTAGTACCACCCTGCTGAGTCTTAACCATCAGTACATGTCTGTGCTGGGCCAGGTTTCACTTCCACTTTATTTCAATTAAGTGCCTGTCATGTAATTACACTGCACAGGAAGGATCTGTTGATGTTGTGAATTTGATTTTTAATGAGATACTCTAAACTGTAATATGCCTTCATAACTTTGGAAATTCCTGTTAGGCAATTATTGTTTTAATCAGCTGTTAGGAAAGTTTCATTTACACAATTACTGAGAACAATTTTCTTTAAGACACATTGGAGTGGTGAAGATGTTATAGTCATTACACTTATAAATAGTATACTCTTTCTTAACATAGGTGGCATTTGGAGATGATCATTATAAAATAAATACAAAGAAAGTGCTACTTAAAGAAAAAATACTCTGTTTTTAAGGATTTTAAATTTTACTTATGGCACTTCTATTATGTACCCTCACTTCCACTGCACTTAACTCTACTCTATGATATATCTCTACTGTCTGGAACTTCATATACTTCCAGGTTATATTCAAGTTGCTAAGCAGTAGATTTGTGTTTCATGTGGAGATCCTATTTTTCTGAAGAAATTGTAGATCTGGTGACCTTAGGCAAGGGGTATAGTGAGTGCTACCCTGCACTTGACACCACTTGGGTTAGTAGTCTTATTTAGAGAAAATGTGAATGTTTTCATCATTGAAGTGTGTATTGTTGCAGAGAAATGTCCATACTATTGATTTTATAATACTTAAAATACATACTGTCATGTTAATTTTTAAATCCATTAATTTAATAAATACCATATAGTTATAAAACAATAATTCTATTTTCAGTCTTCCAGAATCATTCTATCAGAGCTTTTATGTTTGGAAGTGCAGTGAATGTTTTAGAATTATTTAATAACTCTGCTCTACTTTGGAGGATCCTATAGTACTAATGTCTCATGAAGCATATCAGGGAATGTGGCCGGATTATATGGTCTGTTGGGAGGTCACTTTTCTTATGGAACTGAGAAATAAGTAGCTGGTTTCAGTGGTATCCCTGCTCAACCCCCATGTAAGTGTGTGTGTGTGTGTGTGTGTGTGTGTGTGTGTGTGTGTGTGTGAATGTTCATGCATGTATGTTTGTGTACCCTTTGCATGCATTGGAATAGTTTCCCTTTTAATACTTTTGAATTTCAGATAACTTTGTTTATTTCATATATGAGATCAATTGTTAAAGTGCAAAATATATTGTTGAATCTGAGAAGTCTGGAGCAGCAGCCTATAGACGCATGGGCTAAATGTACAATATGCCACTCTGCCTGGTTGACAAATTAAAAAAAAAACGTAGTAATGAGCATTAGATATGAACCACATTTAGCACTCTTAAAAGAAGTCAGGCCGTTTCTTGATGAGTATCCATTTAATAAATGAACCAGAGTTAAAGATATTAATGGCATAGTCTATTTCCTACTAAACTATACTTTCTTAAACTCCTTGGAACCTAGTAATTAGTGAATGCTTCTTGAGTAATTTAATATTTATCACAGTATATATTTTATATTTTCTGTACTTCCCTTTGTCTTTTTAAGAAACTTTTTCCAACCTCTACATTTAAATTTACATTATTATGAAGCCAAATAAATTAATTTGGTCTCCATGTATTTTTGGTAATCATGATATTCAATAATTGATTCTGGAATTCTTTTGTCAGTTGAAATTGTTTCTCAGGGAAATGGGAAGAAATTATGTGTCATTAATATGTGAGAGTAAAACTGAATGTGGGCTGATATGTCATCCCTCGAGTAAAGATTTCCCATTCATATTCACAGCATTTCTAGCAAACTATTGTTTAAGGTAACTTTTGTTACTACAGAGATATATCATAATCACATGTGTCCACTGGTGCCAAAACTCTGCCCTCTTAATTGGTTAAATAATAGGGTCTTTCTGAATCACTAGATGCTTTTCTGGCAGCAAGTTAGATACCTGAGCACTTTTACATTCCATTTGGGTCCATTCAATGAGTCCCATCATAGTTCCCAAGTCCAGCGATTCAGAACAAACATTCTCTCAAATCTGAATTTGAAAACCATTGTTTGTGAAGAGGAAGACATGCTTACAATCTCATGTATTTACATATCAAACAACCATAAAATGATAGTCGTAGACATAACCCTTGAAGATATATTAACACACAGCATGGTTTTTGGTAGAACAAAATGTTTTCAGTTGAGTTAAATATTGTAATTGCCAGTCTGAAGTTGGCAGAAGAGGGTAGGAAAGAAGTTGTTACTCTTTCTGTAATGATACGTTCTCTCTTTTTTTTATTAGATATTTTATTTACATGTAAATTTCTCCTTTCCCAGGTTCCCCTCCAAAAAACAAACAAACAAACAAAAACAACAAGAACAAACCCATATTGCCTCCCCCCTCCCCATGCCTGCCACCCCACCATCTCCCACTTATTGGCCCTGGCATTCCCCTACACCCTACACTGGGGCACAAAACCTTCACAAGGCCGAGGTCCATTCCTCCTATTGATGATCAAATTTGCAATCCTCTGTTTGTTATATGGTACACAGTGTAGAGTGGGAATCTTCATGGAAGTCCTCATGTTTCCCAGATGTTTAAAATCAATTGGTGTGTCGTAGTATATTTCAGGCTCTGGTTACTGAAAACCATAGAATATTTTATTTATGTAAATAACTTAATTCCCTATGACTACCTAATGCATTTAAGGTAATTTCATAGGTTGGCAAGTTTGACTCCATGTTGACTTTTGTTTTCACAGTTCTCTAATTTAAATAGTGGTGTTTCTGTTGTTTACTGAGGAGAAAAGAACTCTCTGATTGAACATAGATATATGGACAATTTTGTCAGGATAATCTTATAAACAAACCAAAAATTATGACTCAAATGACATAATTTGGTGAGGCTCTGAAAATCTTCCATAAAACAACTGTTGTTTTCTGCTTCTCTCTCTCTCTCTCTCTCTCTCTCTCTCTCTCTCTCTCTCTCTCTGTGTGTGTGTGTGTGTGTGTGTGTGTGTGTGTATTCATGTGCACTGAAATTAGTCAGGATTAAGTGTCCAGCATTTTCTTTCCTCTTCTTTTCTTTTTTAAAATAGAGAATGTTAATGAAAAGAAGAGTGAGCTCTTAATACTGTATTGTTAATAAAAGTATTTGACACTTTCTTTAACAAAGTTAAAACACTAGAAATAGCAAGTTTCAAAATACCAAAGAAACACTGTTTTAATTTTGAAATATTTAAACTAGGATAACCATGGAATGAGAATGAACTGTACTTAATAGACCTAATTTGTATTTATAAGGCTGGTGCTATAGCTTGAAGATTGCACTAATATTAGAAAATAGTCTGCCTGCACAATGAGGTATGTTAAGTAGCATCTTATGACTTAATTGTGAGAAGTATATTAATTTAATAGATGTAAAGTCAATAGCACTCAAATTACCATTTAAGTAAAATCAGCCTTTATTCTTATATTCTACACTACTCAAAAGGTTGAATAAAAAATGATTTTCAAAGTGAGTTGACAGTGGTCACATTTCTTTTATAATCAGATGCCAAGATGATTACACACACATCACATTTATAGAGGCCTCCTCAAGTAGTAATTTCTATAATGCTGGTTTAAAAAAAAAGTAGAGATGTGGCTTTTTGAGTACAGGTTCTCAAAAATGTGCAAAGCTGGAATGTAATTGTAGGCTGTATTATTAACTCAAAGGCTGGCATCATTTCAACATAAAAAATAACAGTTATGGGAATGAGGACCCCGTTCTTTAATCATGAAAGAGCTTGTGTATGGATATTATGAGGGATTTTCCCGAGTCTTATTCTTAAACAGATTACACTATTCAAAGTCTCAAAGAATCAAAATCGTGCTCAGCTGGGGCAGTCAATGTGTAGTCTGAACATGTGACAGATGCAGAAAAAACTTCAAAGATGCCATTACAAATGCCTGTGGAGATATTTAAGGACCAGATGCTACTGTTTCATGTCTTCAGCAGCTCTCAATGTGTCCTGTGATCACCTTCCAAAGAGGAGGTGTGGCTCAATGTGGTGAGGAACAGAATGCCACCTAATCTTCTTGCTGCTGTTTGCATACTTGCTGTATGCCTAGGTATGAGGACCTGGGATTCATTATATTTACAGGAAAGAAATGCATATGAATTTGCTCCTCCTTATGAATACAAGAAGGTGCAACTGCAGAGAAATAGGCATGTGATGTATCCTATGAAAACTCTCTGAAGAGAATGAATAATTTATTGTTGTGCTTGACCATGGAAACACTTTTTTTCTATAATTTTTCCATTTGCTTGGGCAATAAAAGATGTAATAAATGTATTCATTATGGTAAGCATTCATTTTCCATTTTATTTTGGTGTTGAAATAAATTACTTAGAAAAACATATTATTAAGTGTTTGCTCCATTTTCATCACTACCAAGTTCTACAAAAAACCTAAATCATATTTTGATGATGAATGACACTTCAGATAAATGCAGAGGTGGGAAAACTCAGCTAAAATCTGAAACAAGTACTTGCTCTTATTTGATGTTATTCTTTTACTTGAAGTAAAATGTTTGTCTCATTTCAACATTTAAGAATAAACTTTTTATGTTTATTATTTAACTAGAGCATAGGAAAAACAGAGACAACTTTTATGAAATGTGATATAGCAAATAAAACAGGTTAGATCATTTGGGTTGACTGGTAGTCTAATTATCCCCCCCCCCTTTTCATCACATTGAAGGAGTAATTCTGTTCAAAAGCATTTTGTTTATTATATGCAAAATGCATTCCTAGCCTATTTTCTATTAAATCTGATCCATTAAGAGGTTATTTTGTTAATTTTTGAATTGAAATTTGTAGTTTAATATATAATCTCATATACATAATTATCTCCATGAGAAGGGATGGTTATAAGTGGAAAATAAATAGCAAAGGATATTTTTCTTTCTAATGTAAACATCTGGCAGTAATCCTTGCTTACACAATTAATGGGCATTTAATTGGCAATGATCAGTTTATTGCTGCAATATGAAGTGAATGTTTCCCCAGGAACAAACAGCTGTTGCAAGAATTTCACAGTGATTTAGCAAACACCAGGTGATAGTTGTATCTAGAATAAACTGCTAGTCTCTCTCCAAATTGCAGCTCAATGAAAAATAGATGAACTAGGTTAAAAGTAGCAGAGCCAGGCAGACTTCTCAGTGGACAGACTTCTCACTGGTTTTAAATTCTGTATAAACCACAACTTAATAAACAACTGTTAATTATATTTTATGGTGTCCAAATTCAAATATAAAAAGATATATTTTTCCAAGAAGAAAATATTGAATTATCCTGGTATCAATTGATATAAAACACATTTCTATACATTTTTTTAAAAAACAGAAAGGTTGATGAGGCGTTTTTGTATTCTAATATTTTATCTTCTTAAATTCTTAGAAAATTTGCCAGTCACGATTTTAATTGTTTTATTAAAAAGTTATTGAAGTCATTCAATAGTTACAGACAATTATAATTTTCTTAATAGATTTTATTGAAATGTCTAGGATTAAAATGTATGACTTTTTAATTTGCATGGCATGTGAACTGCACTCCATTAAGTTTTAAATAAAAAGTTTTTCATTTTTCATTATATATTCTTATTACTAATTTAATAAAATGATAATAGCTATGCAAACTTTGTGTTACTACTCAGGTTTTGGCATAGATTAAATTATGCATTTTAAATGCATAGCACTGTCATATTGAGCTATTTCATAAAGCTGAGTTTCATTAGTAAAGAAAGTAATTCTGCTTCAACAAAAATGTTTCTATTTACTATATTATTTAGCATTAGCTCATGTTAGAATATATGAACAATGAAATCAAATGAACAAAGCATCAAGGGCCAATTTATAGAATACTGCTTTTATTTTTCATGTATGCATTCTGCAATAATTCATCTCCATGACAAAAGCAGACAATCATCTTCTATTGTGTCTTTCTCAATACAATTACCATTCTTGATGTAACAAAGGAAAGCTGCCTAAGAAACAGGAACAGTTTCACATGTCCCGATCAATAAACTGACCTTTCTTCAAACAGCCTTTGCTCATCAAAATGACAATGCAGTTTTGTGTTGAACTTATCCATATTAATATTAAATTATTAAGTCGCATTGTTCTTTCTTTTTCATTCAAGAAAACAACAAGAAATAAGAGAGCTTTATAAATAAGAGAGCTTTCATGTACTTCAATTACAAGATTTTGTAGCCTGAGTGTTGATATCCTATCCTCCTGAAAAATATCACAGTTAGAAAATAAGAATTTGGTTTATGTATATCTTAAAATCAAATGGTACCTATGTGCCATGAAATATAGCTGGTAAAGTTATGCAAAGATGACATATTTAAGAATCCAGTGTGCATGGCATTGATTCTAAAAAAAGAGATGTTGTATTGTAGACAATATAAAAGTAAAACATAAAGAAAAACTTGCATGCATTTGTCATAGGATAAATTCTGAAAAATTGATACAATGTAAATAGATAATTTCTATAGTTATGTGAACATTTGTAAGAAAATGATGTAGGAACCATGTAGTTGAGAGATTATGGATATAAATACATTCTAAGAGCCCATGCACTATTTTCAACATGAATAGAAATTTTTACATAAAATAAAAGATTTGTCAAGATTTCTAAACATTGAAATATATTTCATATACATATAGTTTATGTACATGCTACTCTTAGCTTTAATTTCTCTATCAGAGCTCCAAGAAAATTACAGTTCATCCTGTCTTCCACAGTCATCCCTATACCAACTATCTGAAAACAAGATTAACTGAAAGTAATGGTGCTTATATAATTAATGACTTCAAAATTCAGATGACTTTAAAATCTTTGAAGACCTTCATTAATTGTATTTTCTTTTCCCTCTTTTCTGAAGGATTGAGGCCAGGCCATCACATGTCTCTATAGAGTGAAATCTTTTGTCACATGAATGCAATACAGAGAGTACTGCCCAAGGATGTGTTTCTATAGAGGAATGAGGATAGTCCATGCATGATGTACAGGATATAACGAGCCAGACAGCACAATCAATTATACATAGTTACTTAATTAGAATGTATTAACTGCTTATGACATTAACTACTTTTCAATGTACAGTGAGATCATAAGTTAATCTTGTAGAAATAGCATTCTAAATTTGATAGTTTAGGAAATTATCATTATTTTTAACTTTAAGTAGTTGATTTAAAATTGCTATAAAAGTAGTTCTCTAACTGTAAGCTTAGTGTCATTTTAGTACATTGTATTGTTAATATTTTAATAGAATGTTATTAGGTCATCTTAGACATTAAACAGATTGTTAATTTCCCCCTTTCCTATCTCCAGGAATCTGCTAATTCACCCTGATTATGTTCCCAGTCAGCAAAATAATGAGCTATCTGTTTAGAAATCTATTACGGGCAATCAGCTCCTGTGAAGGAATCTTGAGTATTTACACGTTACTCCATTCATTTCAAAGGAAACTTTTAAGTAAACCCTTGTAAGTAGCCTTTTGTTGGACATTTCATTTTTATCTTATATCGTCCTTAGCCACAGTTGTTGAAGAAAGAAAACTCAGAACCTTTAATGAGAAAACAAAACTTTCATACAGAGACTCCTGTCTACCATGTTTTCCAATATCACTACTTCAAGAAAATCTTGGTTAGGGAACCAAATGTCTTCTTCTTCTTCTTTTTTTTTTTCATATATCAAGGAATGTAGCTACTAACAATTTTCTTTTACTGTCTTTCCAACATCTCTCACCCATATTCCTGTCTCCCCTTTCACTTGTATTTTAACACTTTCTCTTCTTTACAGAACGCAATTAGATCTGATATTGTGCAAAAATACTATCCCTGGCATCTCTTGACAGACAGAATGTTGGACGCAGCACATTTGCATCATGTGCCAGTTTAAGAACACTTGGATTTTTCTGAGTTGCATACATGCATTGCTGTGATCTGTGAAAGCCCTGACTGTTTTTCTTAGTAAATGTTCACTGAAAAGTCATTGCTTAAAAACAACCTATGAGTGATTAACACTACCTATCGTTGTAGGGGCATACACTAGAAACATTCTACTGAAAATTGAACTGATTTTAAGAAAATATAGACTTGCAACTTCAGAGCTGCAAAGTGTTTCATTTTTATTTTGGATTACAGGACCAATAAATTGTTCTTTGCTATGCTAATCATCCCTGGCAATGACAACTTACTCTGAGATTGTGGCTTTTCAAAGAATTTTGGGAGGAAAACAAAACTTGAAGTTGTGATCACATGCATGCACACACGTACACATGCATGAACATTCATTCCTATGTGCCCTATTGTAGTGCAGACTTTCAATTCCATGAAAAGCTACCATGATAGATGCAGATGTACTAGTTGAAATTAGAGCACCTCCTGTCCACTTTGAGATTCTGCATCTGTTCCCTCACTATACAGCTTAAATGACACGGTTACAACAAATGATATCAGGCTTACATTAGGACATATTTCATGTAATACATTTGTAGTGCTTTAACTTCGTTGTAAAATGCTATATAATGTAAGAATAATGATATTCTTATCATCAGCATTGGCCATCCAGGAGGAATAGTCATAGCTGTCAATCACTTCTCACTAGAATATTTACTTTAGCATGAGTATGCATTAGTTTATTTTTCTATTTTAGGTAAGTAATTCCTCGATATGATTATCCCTTTTTAAAATCAAATTCTTCTGGAGTTTAGAACAACTTATATATTTGTCACAAGAACATTTGCTTATAGATTGGTCACTTAAACCTTTTTTATTTTCTTTACTTTTGTTGGTAAAAGATGAATCATATATTATGTTTTTGGAGTGTGTGATTGATTTTCTTTTCGTTAAAATGACATTGAACTCTGAATTTGAAGATGACTACCTTTCCCCAAACTTCCGTACTTTTTTACACTGTGAATATTTTGAATATTCTTTTGTCTCTTTTAAGCCACCTCCTTTTTAGTTAACTGAATCCAACAAAACCAAATCCATAAAAACTCTTATGTAAATTTCACATGCCCATGTTTTCATATGTGTGTTCATGGGTCTATGTGTCCATTCATGCATATGTTCAAGACAGAGTTTAGATAATGAGACAGGTTCCCTTGTTGAACCTGCAGCCCACTGTTTCCACTGAATTATCTGTGTAGATAATTTCAGGGGTTCTCTTATCTCTGTCCCCAGGGCTGGGTTATAAGCACATGTTGCTATATTCAGTTCCTATGTGTATTCCTGGGATGCAAACTTTTCTCCTTAAGCTTGTGTATCAAATACTTTACAACCTACTGAGCAATATCCCTAGCCTATTGCGTGAGAATTTCTAAAGTGTTTTTCTGATTCAAGCTCCACTGTGTCATACTCATTTTTTTGACTCTCACAAACACTTAGGCTACCAGGCTCCTCAATTTGAAATTTTACATCAACTTTGAACTGTACATTTGTTTCTAGTGATCAAAATTCAGTATAAAGTTAGATATTTAATATTTTCATTTACTTTATGTAAAAATAACTGAATTTTTTGAGAGATGCAGAATTGAGATAATAAGTTGGTTTATAGTTCTGCTCTGAACAAAATGTCTGTGGCAGTTCTGTCTGTAATTTGGACAAATTTATTGGTCTCTGTTTGTAATAGTTTCATGTATCATATGATATCATATACTCATTCCTAGACAAGTGTATATAACCTATAGTTGTTTTGAAGTTGACATTCAATGATTGCTTAATTTCTATCTTTAAACCCTCAATCTGATTCCAAAATACCATTCCACATCAGTCTCCACCTCAACTTCACTATGAACTATCTATGAAGCCAGTAATACCTCTGTGTGTATTTATAATCTATCTGGACACATGCTTTTCACAGTATTTGTAATTTTATTGCATTTCTACCCATGAGACATTATGTATATAATTTCTGACGTTGTCTCTACTCAGTACTGTGAATATTTGTAAGCCAGTCTCTAGTTCTTAAGAATTGTTCTATTCTCATGCTGTGCAAAGTGATGCTTATTTATAATTTCAGGACTCAGGATACTGAGGTAGGGAAATATAAGGTAAGCTACCTTTGCTTCATAGAGAGCCTTGTATAAAATGGACATTATGATATCCCAGTACCAGGGAAGTGCAGGAGGGAGGATCCAGACATTTTCAATTACATAGAATTTAAGCATTTGAGATACATGAGACCATGTTTCAAAAAATACATAGCATATAAATTAATAAATCTCCAAATAAATAAAAATTATTTTTTATAGATTGTTAATGTCATATTTATTTTACTGTTCTTTTTCAATGTTTGCTTTTATTCACACCTGATATGTGCAGTTGAACTGAGTTAATGCCCTTTGTGTAAAATTCTCTTAGAAACTATGTATTGGAAGATATACAGAGAAAAGATGAACATTGACATTTTGCAAAGATATTTCAGGGCTATGTCTACCATTTGGATATAAAAAAGCAAATACTAAAATAAAAAGAATAGTCTTTCAATAATATGATGATTTTTATGTGTAAAGATTAATTTTTCATAATTGATAACTTATAAAACTGTATATAACCATTTACCAGCAAACAAATAACACAGACTTAACACTATTCCCATAAATTAATTTTAAAGAATTGTAGATCCAGGATAAAAAGCAAAAGAGTAAAATTCCTATAACATTAATTTCTATTATTATTATTTTTTATTATTATTATAGAGAATAATATACATCAAATTGTTTTTTTGGTATTTCATTTTAGATACATCTTTAGTAAGAAGCTGTTAGAAATCTGATAAATTGAATTTTATTAAATTTATAAAACTTCACAAAAGGAAACAGCATAACTATGTTTCATATTCTGTATCATCACAAAGTACAAATTAAAGAGACAAATGTAGTCCTATCACATACATGTTGGCATGTCTAGATCACCACCAAAATCAGATACCAAAGAAGACAAGGAGCATCTGAAACTCCCATCACTTGCTGATAGGACTGAATAGTGACATAAGTACACTAGCAGCTAATTTTAAAATTTATACAGTTAAGGGCATGGTAACACATAACTTTAATCCCCACACTCCTGGACTTATGAAGAAGAGACAGGAATGTCTGAGGTGGAAACATAAGGGTTGTTTGGAAAGTCAGTGTTATGTGATGTTTTGCTCAGGCAAACATGTTAAGGAGTGTTTTCCTGAAGCAGACCCAAGTGAAGGAACATTTCACTGAAGCATACACAGGTGAAAGAGTGTTTAGTAGTAAAGCAAGTACATGAAAGGATACATGATGAAGGATTCTTCATTAAAGACAAGCATATATTGGTCTGCCTTACGTTGTGTAGTTGAATTCCTTTTGTTGGGACCCTATAGAGGGAAACCCTCCAAAAAACTTCTGGTGGTGTGCTGTGGCTTCTTGCTGCTTCCAGAGAGTCAGGCTAATTGGCAGAGTGATGTCATCTGAGACAGACTCATGAGCTAAGGCAAGACAAATGATGATGCAAGACCCATGGTGTTTGGAGGGAGTATATAAATAGGACTCAAGGGACTATGAAAGGAGCTTGGCTTGCATATAGAGCTAGCTGTGAAAGGCTTCTTAGTCTTGCATTTTTGATTTTGCTTCCTTGAGAGAGGCACAGCCAAGGACTTTTCCTGACCTTTCTGTTGGTCCTTGTTCCTTCTGCTGACTTGTGCCAATTTGGGTGAGGCCTATCTGTTTCCTTCTATGTTGTAACACCACTGCTGCTCTCCCAACACTATGGAACTGGACTTCTAATATATCCACAAAGTCTTTGCTAGTGGATTGAGCTGCTGTTCCTGACCTGTGAACTGAACTGCTGATTTCCTGACAACACAGATGGGAGTTGCTCCGAAGTATCATTTTTAAACAAGTCCACTTCCCCTATATCCTTTATTTTTCACTAACTCTGGTGGATAGTGGGATAGAAGGGAGGTTAAATCATTAAAGAACCCTCACTAAAAGTAGGCTTTGAAAAAATTAATTACAAATATCTCTGAGTTTAAGGTCAGCCTGATCTACTAAGTGATTTCCAGGGCAGGAAGTCTTCATAGAAACATCTTTTTCAAAATAACAAATCAAAAACAAAAGCAACAAAAATGTTAAAACACATACATATAGATACTATTAATTTTTAAAATCAAAATGTAAATATATCCATTTTTTTGTCCTCTTTTCTCCCTCTATCCTTTCTTCTTTAATGTTTCTGGTCTCTTTTTCTTTAATTGTTGATGAATTTAATATATATATATATATATATATATATATATATATATATATATATATATGATCCAGCAATTATACATTGTGGAATTTATACTCAAGATTATTGGTACCTCCTATTTATCTCCTATTTATATGAACACTTGGATAATAAGCTGTTTCTCTATGAAAATTTAGATACAACATAGATATTTTGGAACAAATAAATGGATACATTGTGGTAAACCCAGAAAGTAGAATATTTGTAAGTGCTAAAATATGGAATATTTGCCATGAAGGGTTGTGAACATATGGAAGAAATGTAAAAGCATATTTACAAGTGACACAAGCCAGTCAGATTACATGAACTAGGGGGGTCAGCTGAGAGAACATGGCTCACAGGATCAGTTTACCAGGACTTGACAGTGTCCTCAGAGATCAGACAGCCTGTAGATGCTGGCCAAGGCCTTCTTCATATATGTTATGGCTGAGTAGCCTGGTATTTTTGTAGGAATCCAAACAGTGGGAATAGGTACTATCTCTCAGTCTTTTGACTGTTTGTAGGACTCTTTTCCTTATACTTGGTTGCTTTGTCCAGCTTTGATGGGGTGGTATGTGCCTATTCTTACATATAACCTGTTATACCACACTTGATTGATGTTTCTGGGAGGTCTGCTCTTTTTCTTTTTTTTTTTTTTCTTTCTTTTTTTTTTTCATAAACACAAGTACTTTAATTTTCAGCTTGCAGTAAGGGTAAAAAGTTTGACATTACACATCCAGAAAATTAGACAAGGATTGTTTTTGGCACAGTAATATTGCCAAACACACCACCACTCAGTGCAAGCTTCGTTTGCCAAGTCCCAAATATGGCCTGACAGCCTCTGTGCAATGGGCGTTTCCTCCCTCTCTACCATCCCATTTTCTGGGCAACAACAGCAGAGGGAGACAACGCATAGGGACTCAGAAGGAGATGGAAAATACTTGATTTGGGAGAAAAACCATGAGCTATTTGTGCTAAAATAGAACCACATTTCCACGAGAACCCAAATGTAAACACTGACTGGACTATGACTGGGAGACTGAAGACTGCTGCCAGAGTCCTAAATACAGAGGCCTAAACTCATGTGTGGCCATTTATTTTAAAGGGACAGATAAAGTATTTTTCTCTAATGGAGAAAGACAATTGAAAATAGAGATTTTATTCTTATTGGAACTGCTAACTAGGAATGTATCAAAGTGGTTTTAAATTCGATGGGTGGTTACTGGTTGAAACTGCAATATAAAAGGCTCACTTAAAAACCTGAATAACCCACTTGTCCCCGTCAATGTACACAACAGAAAATATTTACACACTGTAATTACAAGCAATATAAGCAGATTTTCATACTTTTGAGATTTTGTACACTTTACACAATGCAAAAAATAAGTTCTGAGAGCTAACTTTCTACCTCTAAACTGAGGCTTAGGAATAAAAACCATTGTATCTTAAATTCATCATTTAAAATAGCATTAGCAACTTTAGAGCTCATGTCAAGCATTGGGAAGTTAGGGATTTATAGGGAAGACCACAAATCACATTTTCAAGAACTGAGGCTGATCGAAGTTCCAAGAGTCAGACCAACAAAAGTTTTATTCTGTGTTGAGTTTACTGGTAAGAATATTGCCTTGATGCTACCTCTCAAGGGTATTGTTACAAATGCCGCTATGGTAAAGAGATAGATACGAAGAGTTATATTCGACTGAAGCTTGAAACTCTGGCATCTGTCTGCCCAACAGTGGGGCTTTCACTGTGTAATTTAATACCTTGTAGATACATTATTTGTGTGTAATTTTATAAGTGTTCATATTTTTCTCATTTTGCATTGTGTAAAGGTCTGCACTTTTTCGGGGGGAGGAAAAGAGTGGATTTGGGAGAAAGGGAAGGTGAAGGGGTAAGACTGGTGGAGGGGATGGAGGAGAAACTACACTTGGAATGTAATGAGAGAAGAATAAAAAAAAACAATGTGCATTATATGATAGTGGTTGATGATCAGAAAATGCAAGCATATGGCAAGGGGGAAAGGATCAGTTATAGCCAACTATGGAGAATAGGAGAGAAGACAGATATGTAGCAGAGTAAAGAGGATTTTTAGGTTCTATGAATATGAAACTCTTGTTGTAGGCATGTTTTCAGAAGTCACAAAGAATCACAGAGAATCTACTGAGTGATTGCTGGAGTAAATCATAGACACTGAGGGTAATAATACACAGTGTTAATGCATTGATTGCAAATCTGTATCACCTGGTAGGGGATGTGGCTATGGGGGATATTAGTGGTTAGGGGTATACAGAAGAGTTCAATGATACCATCTAAGTTCTGTTATAAACTTTCAACAGTTCCAACAACAGAATCTTGTGATCTCTATATAGTCACCATAAAGCATTTCAACTTGTCACCACATTGAACAATTTTCTTATGAATATTTGGCCTAGAGCTTTACAAAATAAGTATTTTCATATAAATATGACTAGTTTATCACTCTAGGACTTCTGTTATGGCTCATATCTTAACAACCCACAAGTGAAAATCTGTACAGAGAAAAATTAATTTAGCCTCAAACATTATCTTCCATATTCCCATGCAGCCTGCTGCTTCCTGCACTGATCTGAGTATATCCCAAGGGTACATGGCATTGAAGTCTTTGTGGGCAAGGTTGTGGTTTTGAATGGTGCTGTAAAACATAAGATCCGGGGATGTCACCTGAAAAGAAGTTTAAGTATTTCTCTTGGAACTCTGATATAGCTCTCATAAGAAATTAATATCATAAAAGGAGAAGATTGACTATCTTTCCATGATTGTTATATGGAAATTTTGTGATGACTTACCGTCTATTATCCCACTGATTTTGAGCTAGAGCCTCAAAATCCATGAACTAAATAAGGCTATTCTAATAAGTTAGTTCAATCATTTGTTAAATTATTAAATCATTAATGCAATCATCAAAGGCACACCTGAAAAATACCTGGAGATGACACAGGAACACAGCAAATGTGGCTTGATATACATTATTAATGGTGAAACTTATTCTATTGTCTGATTATATATTTATTTTGAGAGTTAAGTAAATAGGGTTATGACAATACTTACCTCACTTCAGTATTTTTCAGAAGATACTTAACCTTCACTTTCTTATTTTATCAACTGGAGTTTGAATTTAATAATCCTTTTATGCTGCATTTGGATAATTATGTAAAGGTTAATGTGATGTAAGGATCTTCTGTGAAGAACTGATTAGAGTTAAATATTTAGGTTAGTGTGTTCCCAAGAGGAGAGTATTCTTACACTTTGCCATCTTTGTAATAGAAGAATGGTATGTGATTACTTTAGGTTGTGAATTTAAAGAAAAAAAGAATCTTTTACAGCAAAACGAAAATCAATATATGTGAGTTATATTATCCAATGTGCTTAAGAAATTGTAGAGACTTCTAGCTGCCTAAAAGATAATTAGCTTAATTTTCCTTAATAGATAAGAGCTCTGAAAACCCCTATTATCTTGTTTAGTGACCCATTTCAACCATTTAAATTATAGTTTTAGCTTTCTTTCCCTTTAAGTGTAGTGGGTTCAAACTCAAACTCATGCACTATGATGGCAAAAAAAAAAAAAAAAAAAAAAGTAACTGTTGCAAAAGGACTAGGCACCTCCCTTCATATTAAGGCTGGAAGAGGCAGTCTTGTTCTTTCCTAAAGGGAAAGATAGGAAGAGTATATGTTGGAGTAGATTCAAGGAGGGACTGGGAGGAGAGGAGAGAGGGGAAACCATGCAGCACGTAATATATGTAATATATGAATGAATAATTTTTAAAATATTAAATGAAAAGAATAAAAACAGTAAATGTAGAAGAGTATTTTCCAATTATAATACATTCAAGAACTAAGCTATTATTTTGTTCCAAAGTTAGTCTTCCTGGAATAGCTTGGTTTTCTATAAGAAATAAAAATAATAATAAATGCTATTAAATATTGAAGTAAAAGAGCATAAGAACAACTATAGTTGAACAACTATTACTGTAACTTAAATAATACAAAAAGGAAGTTTATTTCCTTCTTACTTGTATTGTGTTTTTCTTCTACCAGCCTATGAAACCACTCACACTTCTCAAAATGTCAAATTCCTTTAACATCTTGTGGCAAGTGACTAGAAAGACTTAATGTCTTCACAGAATCTCACAGAGTTAATTAATGCCTTAAATATTCAGAAAGCACTTTCTATATAGTAGGCATGTTTGGAACATCTACTAGTACCACAGTGATAATAATAATAAATAATAATAATAAAATAAAGTGAAGCTTGATAACAGTAACAAATGAGCTACCAACAAACTCCCAACTCTCTCCTTCTATAAGAAGGCATAGGCACATTTTAAAAGTCTAGTATTGTTTCTCCAGTCTAGAATGAGTGGAACAGAAAAGCACAATATTCAGTCTCTGCTTTCAATAGAGTATTTAGGAAAAGACAGGCTGAAACCTGACCCTTTAGTATAGGGATTTCTTATTCTGTTTTGTCATTCCCAAGTTTGGGAATTTGTAGATAGTGCATAATTATTTTAGCACTTTTCTGGGTGATAAACTCAAAAACATGATTTCATCTCCTCAGGCTTACCTAAGTGCCCAGTGTTGCATGCAGCAACTCATGGTGTTGTGCCAGGAAGCATTTGTGAATCCCAAAAGACCATTATGGAGCTGTTTCCTATGTAATCACATTAGGGTCTCTTTATTACAAATTTGAGTTTGGGCTTATTCACCTTTGACCCATAGGATAGTTTGGTGAAGGAGGCCCAAATTCTCATCAAGACAAAGTTTTATAGAAAATGGAAGCAAGTAAAACGGTGGGGGGGTGGGAGTCCACCCTTGCAAGCATCTAACTGAATGTCTATTGTAAGCAGGCAGGTGGGTGCTCTGAAGCCAGACCACGTACAATAGCAAAAGGTCTGAAAGTACATCTGAAATAATCAGACTAATCTTTGACTAACTATTGCTAGGAAGTAGCTTGCGAGTAACTCTGGCCAAGGACAAGCTGTTGGGTCCTTCCTGGTACTTGGGTGCAGCTTGGGTTCAGCTGTGGGCCAAGTTCACAGTTGTTTTTCTTCCTTCCTTTCTTTCTTTCTTTCTTTCTTTCTTTCTTTCTTTCTTTCTTTCTTTCTTTCTTTCTTTCTTTCTTT
>JADRCD010182462.1:0-19469 GCA_019843815.1 Montemys delectorum
TGGTCTCATTTTCTTTGGTTCGATAAAGCAGAATATTAAAACAAGGGCAATTGGTTTTAATAAAGGTTCTTGAAAAAATGCAATATTATTTTGTAGAAATGATTAAGATGCGTTCATCATTACCCGACACACATTCTAATTCAAAGGGGACCCCACACACTGATTCACCTAGAAGATCTGGGAGGGAGGGTTTGGTTTTAGAATTATTCTAAATCTTCTCAGTACTCTACCTGGAGTCATCTTAGAAAACAGAAAGCAGTTACCACCTTGTTAAAGACTCAACACCTGGAGCTTGTGTTAGCATGCTGGGTTATAGGCTCAGGACTTAATACTATGTTATAAAATTGTATTCACCATTCATCAAATTCTTGAACTAGATTTTTGGATAGGAGTTACTTGTTTCCCCCTTCTGCTGAATAAAGTTAGTTGGGGTCATCTAGCTGTCTGCATCCCACCAGGACCTTACTGAGGCGATTCTGGGACTGGAAGAGTAGTGTAGAGGAGGCTGTCCTGGCAAGACTGTCTGTTATTCCGATCCCTGAGACCCCCGAGGGTCTGATTCTCTCTTAGCAGAGTCCACTCAGTATGTTGCCTGTTCTGTGAGTTATCTGTATTCTATCCGAACATTAAGTTCTGGTTGAGCATACAAATTTCTCATCCTTCAAGAATTCAAGTGTCTAATTGTTACAGTCCTGTCATTTCTCACATCATTGCTGTTACAAAGAGTCTAGGACATAATACCCAAGGGCATGGACTCATGGGTCAACTTCACATTTATTAGCTACGTGTCTGGGCAAATTGCTTAGCTCCTCTGAACTTCAAGTATCTTTGATGAGTGAGAATGGGACTCCAGCCTGAGGTTATAACATTTTGGTAAAGACTAAATGAGAAGAAATAAGTAATATTGCATTAACTGGCATATAATTACAACTCAAAAAAAATAAGAGAGCTCTCTGAAACCCTCACAAATATTCTGTCTTAGAAAAACATATTGCTTTTTTGGAGTTCCTAATAACTACTCTAAAAATTTTTATATTAATATTTATATTTCTATATCTTTTCTGAAAACTTTATTTCCCCAATCAATATGTCCCCTAGACCATGTCTTTTGGTGGATTCAAGGCTATAACTATTTCTTCATGTTTACATGTAAGTTATCAGGTAAATCATTAGAATGAACACAAGTTGCATAAGTGAAATACCTGGATGTGTGAGTGGTATATATGCATATAGACAGGAAATGAAAGAGTGAAATCAACAGTTACATTTTCATTTGGGTTCCCCTACTCTTCCTAGACTACACAGAGACTATATATACAAAGCTTTACCCACTACCAAGATCCCTCAGATCCCTCATATTTACTAATAAAACACAGCAAAGTATTTAAGAAAAAGATAGCAGCTGTGTGTGTGTGTGTGTATGTGTGTGTGTGTGTGTGTATGTATGTATGTATGTACGTATGTGTGTGTATGTGTGTGTTTCTGAGTAGTTAAAGTTGGATTAAAACTTGTTGCATTCTTGTTTAAGTCTCTTAAAGTCTGGAATTACAGGCATGTGCCACTATGTTTGGCCTCAGGCACTTTATGAGATACATAATCAGTAGAGATAATTTTTGTTTAACAAGATAGCAGATGTTAGGGCGATTGTTGGCTTTGGAATTTTATAGCTCATTCTGTGAAATTCCATGACATAAAAACTCAATCTGTAAGCTAGATTCACTGACTTTTATCTTGAGAGAGAACAGAGCTGACAGGGGGACAGGTACAACTCACAGCAGGAAGCTAGGGTGGGTAAACATCTAGGAATAGGAAGGAAGATATTGCTTCAGAGGAGGCAATATCTACATAAAGGTATCAATGATGTCACCCCTTCCTGTCTTTCATCTCAATACTGCCTTCCCTCCCATCGCCTTATCCACAATATAAGATCCTGAATTTCAGAGTACTAAGAGTCCTATAAATGCTAGAAGTTATAGTAGAACACAGCATTCTTCTGTCCTACATATTTTCTAACATTTGAATTTGAATTTTTTGGGCTGAGCAGTGCAGTTAGTTCTATCTTTGGTAGAAAGTTCCCTTTGAATCTTTCCTGCCCACCAACAGTGTAATTTCTTTTATAGCAAAACAATACCTTCAGAAGGGCGCCAATGTCTCCTAAGAGAGGAAGTGCGATCTGTAGTTAAGAGAGAAAAAACCCAAACCCATGGGTATTTGCATATATATGAACATAATGCAATATGAACATAGAAATTGATATGTTTTTTACTTTTTGTTTCATATCTTTTTCACATTACATCCCAAGTGCAGCCTTCCTTCCCTCTTCTTCTCCTCCCAGTCTCACCCTTGCAAATATCCCTCCTCCTAGTACCCTCTCCCATTATCTTCAGAGAAGGGACTCCCCCTCCCCCCCCAAACCCCAGGTACAACTTTACCCTACCATAGGACAGCTAGTCCCAGCAGGACTAGGCACAGTCTCACTCACTGATGCCCAAACAGGCAGTCCAGGTAGGGGAAGGGGATCCGATGTCAGGCAACAGAGTCAGAGACAGCTCCCTGCTCCAATTGTTAGGGGACCCACATGAAGACCAAGCTGCACATCTGCTACAAATGTTTGGGGGGTCCTAAGTTCAGCCCCTGCAGGCTCTTTGGTTGGTGGTTCAGTCTCTGTGAGTCCCCAAGGGACCAGGTTAGTTGTATATATATGCATTTTTTTCTTAAAGTGACATGCTAGTTGAAATTTGGGACATGGAACTTTAGTCTCACCATTGGACTCACTGGCATAGCTTTATGTTTCATGGCATGTCACCCAGCACTGAAGGAGCCAGGGTGTTAGAGTACTCACTGTTCCTTCACCAAGAACATGCAAGCTCACCATGCATGCTTTGCTCATACATCTGCGTTTTATAGCTTTACCACCTGGTAACCTCTATGTTTTCCCTATGCTGTTGGTTTCAAGAAGTGTATAAGTAAAATCATTTGTTAAAAGGAAATCGCTCCTTCACCAAGTACATTATCAGGCTACTGAGAGGTATGTGGATGGCAAGGTGAGTCTGTCTTTAAGTTAGCCCTTATGGAAGCTCAGAAGAGACTTCAGAGGGGCGAGACAGATACCTGGGGAACATGGGCTGTGTTTGTACTACAGGTCTTAAAATGTCCTTTCACAGAGAAGCACTGTAACAAGCCCAGAGTTGTCTGTCTACAGGATCTGTGGTGAGGGGCACAGGATTCAGTGATGGCACTAAAGGAAGGCCAGATAATGCTGCTGCTTGCAGCTACTGAAGGCTCCAAGGCAGGAGCAGTATGGGAGCTAAGGGGATCTGTGAACCCAGTGAGAGGCCAGATTTGGATTATTATTATCCAAGACTCTTAATACAATGTCATGTGCCATATGGGCCTCTCAAAAATTCAAGAGTTGGGGCTGAGGCTGTTTAAAGGGATTTACTGTCACTCCTAGCAAGATTTAAGAGAAATAAAACTATGTAACACATGGTTAGTATCTTAATGCATTTTCTGTGATTTTTCAATCCAATTTTCATAATTTAATCATCTCATCTTTTCAGAGGCACTCCATCAATGGAGATATACCACATTGGAGGTAACTTACCTGAAAACCTTCATTTAGAAAATGAAATTCATTTACTCACCAGAATTGGGAAGAACAGAAATTGTGGCTATCTATTTTATCTCAATTTTCCATGGAACAAAGACATTAAATCCTAAGGCTCAGCCTGGGGCAAGATTGTACAGCTGAATTATACCCCTAGGAAATAAGTATTCATCACACACACACACACACACACACACACATACACACAATAATGCTGACCCAGCTTGAATATTTTTCCCCTCTACAAAATAATGGGGATAAACAAAATCACCAAGCAGACACCGAGCATTGTAATTAGTTTGGACAGCAAAATTTGCTTGGTAGGCTGTTTGGCTTCCGAGTACATTAAAGATACATAAATCAGGGAAAGCCTGTCTACATACCGGGTCACCTGGGGGGCCTGGAAGGCCTGGCTTTCCATCTTTCCCTGGAGCTCCCTAGAAAGAGAGGCAACTTATTCAAACCTCTGTAAGTTAGAGAAAATTAAAACAGACATGGGATGGGAGTTGGGAAAATGTCCTTACGTCATTCCCTGGCATCCCTGGAGTTCCTGGCAATCCAGGCAGACCTCGAGGACCCTAGGGGGAAAAAATTAAAAATTGCTTAGGAACATCTTTTCAGTAATTTCCAGCGATCAAGAAAACTAAACTTGCTTTGTTGAAAACTTAATGAAGTCACATACCTGAATACCTGGCTCTCCGGCTGGTCCTTGGGAGCCCTGTGTAAAATGTGAGAGAATTATCCAGATTCTACCAGGATGATCCACAAATTCCCCTCTGTTTATGAGCAGAGCCACAGGGTTTGATGCCTGAATAATCTAAAAGCTCCAAAAACCCCGCACACCATTTCTAGAAAGTTCATCATGACATCAAGCAGTATCCAAGGCCAAATATCTGAAGCTAGAAGTATGAGACTTTGCTGGCACACGTGGGTGTTTCTTTCTCTCCATGACGCTGCTGCACACAAAAGAGTGTACAAGCGATGTGTCTAAATTCTATCCGATCAGAAACCAATTACCCATGGGGCCCAGAGCCTGGGCTTCCTTTCCTTTCTTCATTGGCTCATTTTCCTGTTTGTTTGTCTATTTATCTATTTGCGTATTTAACTGGAAATAGAGTCTTCTCTCATACAATACATTCTGATCAGAGTTTCCCCTCCCTCCACTCCTCCCAGCTCCCTCTCACCTCTCTTCTCCCCTTTCCACCCCTCCTCCATTTCCTCTTCAGCAAAGAACAAGCCTCCAAGAGACAACTCAACATGACAAAACAAGACACAATATCAAGGCTGGACAAGGCTACCCAATAGGAGGAGAAAAGTACCAAGCACAGGCGAAGGAGTCAAGACACACCCGCTTCCACTGTTAGGAGTCCCACAGAAACACCAAGCTAACAGTCACGACGTACACAGAGGGCCTGGTGGAGACCCATGCGTCCCTCATTTTTCTCCTTAGAAACAGCCCACACCTGTGTTCATTGGAGGGAGAAGATGGCTACTTCCCAAATACTGGGGTTTGAATAACTCAAGTGAGGGTCAAGCTTGCCGAGACATTTATGGTGGCACAGACTTTACAGCTTGGGGAGAAGAGGCAGGCAGGTCTCTGAATTCTAGATCAGCCTGATTTATGTAGTGAGTTTTAGGCCAGCCAGAGCTATATAGTGAGCTTTATTTTATTTTATTTTTTAAATGTTTTTTCTTTTAAGCAGTTAGCATAAGTGTTTGCTTGGTTTCTTATCTTCTTTAAAAAATATTCACCACACTCTTATTATCTAAGCTCTTGGTTGCCTTTCAATTGTGTTCCTAACTGATATTTTCCCCCTATAAACATGTTACCACTTTAATGAGATCTTGATACAATGTTTTATCCTCTTTTAGGCAGCATATAAAGGAATGGGTTCCATTATGGCATTTTCATAGACATGTTACCCTTAAATGCTTCCCTCCCCCACTGCTTTCCTCTGGTCCATTTTCTTCCTGATGGTCTCCATTCTCACCATATGAAACCCCGCACTATTTGTCTTTCTGAGTCTGGATTATTTTATTTAATAGAATGATTTCTAGTCGAATGCACTTTCCTGCAAATGTCATGATTTCCTTTTCCTTTATGGGATGAATGAAATTTTCTTGTGGGTACATAATATCTTCTCTTTATGTATTGGGAAACATCCGGGCTAGTTCAATTTCTTAGCTATTGTGAATACTGAAGTAATAAACATGGATGTACAAGTCTCTTTGTGGAACGCTGAGCTAGAATGCTTTTGATATACACTCAAGAGTAATACAGCTGGGTCACGAGAGGTGAGGAGGACATAACATCTGTCCCAACACAGGGAGTAACTGTGACCAGTGGGACCAGGCACACAGGAACTCTGCCAGCCCAGTGGCTCTGGTTGTTTCTGGTCTGTCTGGGCTGGCCAGTGCCCTGAGCAGGCGTTGGGCACAAACTCTGCAGTCATACCTAAAACACCCAGAGGAAGCTCCACTCCCAGGTGCTCTAACACACCCAAGGTCACAGGATCCCAGAATCACAGGGCCACAGAGACTTCCTGACTCTGAGGAGTTCTGATACCACCAGGATCACAAGAAGGACAGGCTCCAGTCAGATTTAGCAAGGGCAGGTAGCACTAGAGATAACCAGATGATGCAGGGCAAGTATAAGAATATAATCAACACAAACCAAGGTTACTTGGCATCATCAGAACCCAATACTCCCACCATTGCAAGTCCTGGACACACTATCACACCGGAAAAGTAAGATTCAGATATAAAATCACTTCTCATGGTGATGATACAGGACTTTAAGAAAGACATAAATAACAACCTCAAAGAAATACAGGAGAACACAGGTAAACAGCTAGAAGTCCTTAAAGAGGAAACACAAAAAACCCTTAAAGAACTACAGGAAAACACAATCAAATAGGTGAAGGAAATGAGAAAAAACATCCAGAATCTAAAAATGGAAATAGAAACAATAAGAAATCAGAGAGAGAGAGAGAGACAACCCTGGAGATAAAAACCATAGGAAAGAAATTAGGAGTCGTAGATGCAAGCATCATCAACAGAATACAAGAGATAGAAGAGAGAATCTCAGGGGCAGAAGACACCATAGAAAACATTGACATAACAGTCAAAGAAATTGCAAAAAGCAAAAAGATCCTAGCCCAAAACATCCAGGAAATCCAGGATGCAATGAGAAGACCAAACCTAAGGCTAATAGGTATAGAAGAAAGTGAAGATTCCCAAGGTAATGGGCCAGTAAATATCTTCAACAAAATAATAGAAGAAAACTTCCCTAACCTAAAGAAAGAGATGCCCATAAACATACAAGAAGCCTGCCGAACTCCAAATAGACTGAACCAGAAAAGAAATTCCTCCCATCACATAATAATCAAAACACCAAATGCACTAAACAAAGAAAGAATTTTAAAAGCAGTAAGGGAAAAAGGTCAAGTAATATATAAAGGCAGGCCTATCAGAATTATGGCAGACTTCTCACCAGAGACTATAAAAGCTAGAAGATCCTGGGCAGATGTCATACAGACCCTACAAGAACACAAATGCCAGCCCAGGCTACTATACCCAGCAAACTTCTCAATTACCTTAGATGGAGAAACCAAGATATTTCATGACAAAACAAAATTTACACAATATCTTTCCACAAATCCAGCCCTACAAAGGATAATAGATGGAAAACATCAACATAAGGAGCAAAACTACCACCCTAGAAGAAGCAAGAAAGTAATCTTTCAACAAATCCACACAAATCTAATTCAACCTCTTACAACAAAAACAACAGGAAATATCAATTACTTTTTCTTAATATCTTAATATGAAAATTAATATTACCAACTTATCCTAATCAATTGAAATCCAAAAATATGAGGAATTAGAAATTTGTTGATTGTCATCCAGTGGTCTCTCTAATTTGGTATTGGAAAAATAGGCCCAATAATATACAATCCATATACACTTTCAGCTTGTTTGTGACAATGTCTTGTACAACATAATGGTCTGGAGATCTTGCTTCTCCTATCTCAGCATCTCTATTAGTAGTATTGTTTATTTCATGTTTTTACACTATACTATGGTTTTCAGAACAGCTTACATATTTTAAAAGTATTTATATATCCAAAAGAAATGTAGACAATTACATTGGGAGGGGGGTTGTAAGAGAACAACAAAGAATAAGACTGACTGCTTTGCTTGATGTTTGTAACTCTTGTATCAAGTTACCACAGTAAGAGCCAAGATTTTAAGCTCTACTAAATACAAAACAAATAAACAAACAAAAACACTTTATATATTTATGTTCATTTAAGAAAATATTAGTAGTAATGTATTATTTTGAAATATACAGTTAATATATTTGGAGTTATTTAAAATTTATATTGAGAAAAACGTATGTATTTTCAGGATTGCCGTAGAGAAGCATCAACATAAGACTGTTAAATTGATTGTTGTTCTATATCAAACAACTTTTATAATACTCATTTTTATTATTGTAGTATTTTATAAATTTTAAAGAATATGACAAAAAGATATTGTAGGTATTGAAGGGGGGTCTCTGGGAAGAGTTGGGGTACAAAAGGAAAACAAGAATGTGATTTAATTCTATTTACTTAAAATGTTTTTAAATGTTAACAAATTCAGATAAATTGAAATCATGTAACTTTTCTCATTGTAATGCAATAAAACTTAAAAAAAAAAGAAGAAAAAAACCAAACCAGATACTGAAACTGATAGGAAAAAAAAATACAGCTGGGTCACATTGTACTTCTATTTTCAGCTTTCCATAGACATTGTAGCAGTTTGTATCTGTACCAGCTGTAGATAAGAGTTACATTTTCCTCATATCATTATCAATATTTGTCATTTGTCATGATGATAGCTTTTTGACTAAGGGAAGATGGAGTCTGAAATCAGTTTTAAAAAGCCATTTATTTTATTTGTAATTGTATATGTGTGATGCATGTGCACATGTATGGGGGTCTTGGTGTTGGATGCCCCTGAGCTGGAGTTACAGGATGTTGTAAGTTGCCTGATGTGGGTGTTGGGAACTGAACTCACTTTCTCTGGAAGCTCCTCAGAGCTCAGTACAAGCTCTTAACTAATGATTCATCTCTCTAGTCCTCCTGAGAACAGCTTTAACTTATATTTCCTTGATGGATAAGGATGTCATACATTTTTGTCTATTGGTTATTGTATTTCTTCTTTTAAGAGCTATTTAGTTCAATAGCCCATTACTGATTGAACTATTTAGAGAATTTCATTTATTTAGGTTTTCAATTTTTGAAGTTTCTTTTTGTTTTGTTTTCTTTCTTTCTTTCTTTCTTTCTTTCTTTTTTTAATAGAGTAACACACGGATGCAATCTTTGTCATTCTGTAGGCTGTCTCTATAGCCTGGAGGTTGTTTCTTTGCTGTGTAGAAGCTTCTTAGTTTCATATTCTCCCATATCTTTTTATTTTCTATGCTACTGTATTTCTTTCCAGAAAGTTTTTGCCTATACCTGTATCTCAAAGAGTTTTCTAATGTCCCCTCTAGCAGTCTCTCATTCTATATTAAAGCTCCTGATTTCATTCTGAATGATTTTCTTCAGGGTAAGTGATATGGACTGTATTTTTTTCTTTCATATGTCAGGATCTGTTTTTCCAAGTGCCATTTGTTGAAGAAGTTGTCTTTTAGTCCAATGAATATATTTGATTCTTTTTTTTTTTTTTCAAAAATTAGGTGTCTGTGGCAGTATGGTTTTCTTAGCCTTTTATTCTATTCCCTTGGTCTGAATGCCTGCTCAGGTGGCAGAACCATGCTGCCTTGACACTATGGCTCTGTAGCATAAGTTGAGATCAGATGTTACGATATTTCTAGAACTGTTTTCTATTTAGGATTGATTTTGCTGTCCCAGGGTCTTTGTGTTTCCATATGCATGTTAGCATTGCTTTTCCTAGTTCTGTAAGAACATCATTAGAATTTTGGTGGAGATTACAATGAATCTAGGGGATGGCTTTTGGTAATATTGACATTCTCATTTCATTAATTCTGCTAGCTTATGAGCATCAGCAATGTCCCCAACCCCACAGGTCTCCTTCTGTACCTTCATGTTTCCAGTGAACATGCTTCTGACCTCTTTAGTCAGGCTTATTTTTAGGAAGTCCCCACTCCAAGGCTAATTGAGTGGGGTTCCCTTTCCGTGATCTTGTCAAGTTTCTTAATACTATATAGATAGGATGCTATATTAAATGCTGATTTTGTGTTTTGCTTTTCACTGAAATTTGTTTTTCAGCTCTAAAAGTTTTCTAGCAATATCTCAGGGTCTTTTAAGCATAAAGATTGAGTTGTGTCTAAACAGGTGTGGTTTGAATCCCTCCTTTTCCATTTGTAACTCTTCTATTTCTTTTCCTCGACTTACTGTTTTATGTAAGATTTTAAGGACCACACTAAATAAGACTGGACATATAACACAACCAATGGGTTTCAATCAATGTGCGAATATTACTTACTGTTCTACCGGGGATTCCTACCCCTGGTGGGCCTGTGTCCCCAGGGGAACCATGGATCCCTGGCAGACCTCTTTCACCCTGTGAAACCAAAGACTCTAATTAATTCGAGGCCCAAGACAGACAGACACATTTCCAGTTTTATTTTTCTTAACTATTAAGTCTTTTAAAATTAGTTATGAAATTCATATACCTTTGGCCCACGTGGACCAGGTGATCCTGGATTTCCATCTAACCCCTAAAATGGAAAAAAAAAAGCCAGATAACTACATTTCTTTTTCTAAATAATTAAAAAATTAGAAGTCATAATTCAAAATTATGATTCACCCACTAGCCTTCATTTTTCTTGAGTAAGCCTCTTATTAAATACAGAGGGACTATTTTACAAGGTTATAGATTTTGTACAATTAGCTTAAAAATATAAGAGGTTTTATCTGTGAAATTAAACATCTAATCTTGAGAATCATCACCATTAATTGTTGATATAGTGGGCAAAAGAGGGTTGGGGAAATGGGCAAATCAAATGAGCATATTGCCTTTCGGGTTTTCAGGTGATAGAGTTTCCCATGTCTTGAGCAGAGCATGGATCATACACACTTTCTATGAGTGATGGTTTGTGATTATAGCTTAAACCTCTGGGAAGGCGATGTGGAACATTTGTTCTATAGATAGCTCAGAAATCAGCACACAGAGTCCTGACACTCTTGAACTATCTCAGATGAGATGTAAAATGTTGTATGCTTGTTTGTCATCTGTCCTCTTGGCGACTTCTTGGCTTACAGTGAAACATTCAAAATGTTTTGTCTTTCTGTGCTGGGGTAGAAGATGAATTTTCTTTTGGGTAGGCTTAAAAAAATCACACTTGTCTCTTAAAACTGGGGGCTAGAATTATCAGTGAATGAACGCTCAGGGGCACTCCCAATAACAGCGCAGTACTTACTGATTTCCCTGGCAGACTTATCCCTGGAGGCCCAGCATCACCCTTCGGACCGGGAGGTCCAGGAGGGCCTAGCCTTCCACCTGGATCTCCCTGTGGGAAACAAGACACAATTCTTTCTTTTTCTGCTGAAGTTCATGTTGGGAAGTTAGGAGACAGTAGTTTCATTGCTTTATGTTGTCATAGACAATCCAAGTTCATCCTATGTTCCATTCTAAATTCAGCCCCTCCAATGCATTTACCAAGTGCCCAGCTCACCCTGGGTGCTCTACTTGTCATCTAAGATACATTCAGGTTCTGACGTGTGAGTTCTGCTACACAAAGTTTAGCAGTACTAGGAAACGCCGACTCATGTGTAAAGACAGGAACAAAGAGCGTGTCTATTCATGAGGACTTTTTTAGATGGTTGAAATGCCTTATTTCCTGAGAGTGATGCAATATTATATTAATATGCATATGACATATCGAGAAGCAGGTAGTAAAAGACTATGAGGCTTCTAGGAACACACAGCTTAGCCTCAGCTCTAATGGCCCCACTTCTAGGTTAGCCCATTTTTCCCATCTCAAGTTTCTGTGCTCCATCACTTCAGTCACGCATGACATCAGGGACACAATTTGTATGAACATCTGTGCCTTGTGCTGTTACATCCTGGGAGGCTCAAGCCTTGTATCTTTGCTTCTTCCACGATATTAGGATCTTTGGTCTTTTTCTTTCTATCTACATACATCATAGACAGAAGTGAAATCTGGACTCTACCTTTTCTCCCTTAATGCCTTGTTTCCCTGGGATACCATGTTCTCCTGGCAATCCCTAGAAAATACAAAATGAAAGAAAATAAGCAGTTAGAACATCTCTTACTGTAATAGCCATGTACCTTTGTAAGAGAATGGAATTTAAACATCTATATACAAGGTATTGTTGATTTTAGCCTTAGGGGAAGTGTTATTTGGAGATAAATGTGGCTTCTTGTCTCAAGTGAAGTCAACAGCCATAATGGGAAACAGAAAAGGGGAATTAAAATGTTCCACCTATATAGTTACTAAGAAGGGGGTGAGATGGTAGGGCCTGGGAGCAAGCACTTGAGCCCAACTAATAAATGTCAAAATATTTTTATTATGCTTTTGCATAGGGGCTCTTTTCATTTTGATTTTATTCTCTTTTTATTTCCTTGGTATCGACAGTTGTGTCTAACCAGAGTATTTCATGTTTCATCTTGTGTTATTAACCTTTTCTCTTTTTTTATGGTCTTTTCCCAGAAGATATCCCTGAAGTGGTCCAATAATGGCTTGTAGGAGTGTGGTGGTTTGAATATGCTTGGCCCAGGGAGTGATACTATTAGGAGGTGGGGTCTTGTTGGAGGAAGTGTGTCACTTTGGGCGTGGGCTTTGAGACCTTCCTCCTAGCTATAAAAGAAAAACAATCCTCTCCTGTCTGCAGTTGGATCAAGATGCAGAACTCTCAGCCTCTGCTTTAGCACCATGTCTTCCTGGATGCTGCCACGCTTCCTGCCATGATGATAATGGGCTGAACCTCTGACACTGTAAGCCAGCCCCAATGAAGGGTTGTTCCAATATAAGTGTTGTCTTGGTCATTGTGTCTGTTCACAGCAGTAAAACCATAACTAAGACAAGGAAGGATAAAAAAAACATTTCCTATGGGTCAGATATTCAGATTAACAAGTCCAGTATGAGGGTCAACCAGTGGCCTCCAGGAGGCTCAGGCAGTAAGCTTGAGAGCAAGGAAAGAAGTCATAGGACTGCTCCCAAGTCAGTGGAAGGAGGGCCGATCTCAAGTCTGGCCAACTAGAATCTTAGCCATGGGCAGAGAGTCACTGAGAGTTGTAGTCAGGAATTTTCTCCGTTTTGATCTAGTATTTGATGATTTATCTCTCAGTTCCCACGGGGAAGCTAGGAGATTATCCAAGGAGTAGAAATATGGGAAGAGAGAGAGAGAGAGAGAGAGAGAGAGAGAGAGAGAGAGAGAGGGTTTAGGTGAGCTTATCATACATTGCAAACACTTGCTGACTTTTTTGTTTTTTGTTTCTTATTTCTTTGGACATTTGTTTTCCTCCATTCTGCAGTAGTATTGACTACCGACAGACTATTGAGTTATCTTGAATTTCAAAGATTCCTTTATTCAGATCCACTTCAATGGACTCCCCAGGAGCCCCTGGCATTAGAAGTGGAGTTGACCTATGGTTTTGGAGAATGCAGCATAATCAGCTCATTAACTGACATCAATTTTATTTTAAAAGAGCGATGATATAATACATACAACATCTCCTGGTGGTCCTCTGGGCCCCATGGAACCTGCAGGTCCTTGCTGACCCTAAAATAGAAGATGGTATATACTTTAAGTTTTCATAAAACTAGATAGTATCTGAATATTGGTAAAATACAACAAGACTTTTATTGGGAAGAGATAGACTTTCCCATCCCACCTTCTGTGTATTTTGCTTCTGAGATGTTTCATTAATGGGTCTGTTTTACCAGCAGGTGATAATGGGATAATGAGCCCAAAGCACTGACTGGGATCATTCCACTCGAGTCTCTCTTCACTTCCCCCAACTGCTTTATCTTGAGACACTCCTGTAGAATTTCCCCATGGGAAACTCATGCATCACAGGGATGCATGATTTCACTGAAGAAATAGATCTCAAATCCTCTTCCTGTTAGGAATGTGGCACAGGGTTGTAGATTTAGCTGACTCTGTTTATTCTTAAAGCTTTTATGGATGCTGTTGTGAATTTGCTCTGAAAATGAATTTTAAAAATCTCATTGTATACCAAAAGACCTAGCTTCTATGTTTGTAATAATTGTAGCCAGTGGGATGGAGGTCACCATGGAAACAAGATAAAGTCTTCGAGAACATCTTGATGAAAATGAGTGGCACACCAAAGACTTTTTGAATGTGGGATGACTGTAATTCTCTAAGTATTTCCAAATAGTGACTTCTGACACACGTTTATTTATGAAATACATACCTTTAGCCCTGGGCTTCCAGGGGGACCAGGATCTCCAGGTTCCCCCTAAATGCATGAGTAGAAAGGAAAGTTAAATGTTACTATTATTTTTACCATCTTGTTAAGGTTGCAACTGTGACTGAAAAAAAAAAAGCCAGATTACCTTTATTCCCTGTGGTCCTAATAGGCCGGGTTCTCCCTGTAAATAAAACAATCACCATATGGTTCGTTCCTAAATCCAGATGGGGTGGGACATCTTGATGCTGTAATTGACTTTCTACCAGTTAACACATAACAAAGGGGGACATTATGGAAACTATGCCATCAAACAATGCTCACCCTAAAACATTCAAAATCCTTATTGCTAGTAAGTAACAGAATACCTCACTTCATTTCTTCATGTAATATCATGACACATCAGCAATGACTCATTTACCATCAAATTATCACCAACCTCAGATATGAGTCAGGATATAATAGGCTGATAGAACTTAATATAAAATAAAACTTAATATAAATATATAATATTACATATTTTATAACATATACATTATGTAGCATATATGTTATATAACACACATACAATATATAATATGTACATATGTATGTACATATAATATATTCTGTAATACATGTATATTATATAACATATTATGTCTATTATAGTATAATAGAATAAAGAAGAATAAAGAGATGTGCACTGGTGATTCTACTCCCAGGTGCTTAATAAAAAGCAACAAAAAAAGAGATTATATAAAATAGCAAGATATTTTCTTATTTCCATGGCTTACTTGAAAATCCAATTTGTGTCTTTAATTTTCTGAAAGCCTGCATTGCCTGTTTTGTAGTTTACATATTCTTACTTGATGACTTTTATGACATTGAGGCCTCGTCACTGATAGCAGTAGGTGTAATACCCAAAATTAGCCAGTAAGCCCTATCTGTCCAAGGACCAGGTAACTTCCTGGAATGCTGGGAGTTGTAGTTCTTGGAAAATAACAAAGCCTCATGGGAAGGTATAGTAGCCTATGAGTTCCTTCCATGAAAACCCTGGGGCCACTCAGCTGGGAAATTCCAGGGAGTGGTCATGATTAAAGTCCATCTCTCGGCTAGCATTTAATATTTAAAAAGGCTTGCTTCAAATTTGGACCAAAATAGTAGATCCCCATCCTACCCCCCATGCAATCTCAGGAATAACATAAGCTAAAGAAAACCAGAATAAAGCTGGCAAGCTGACTCAAGAGAGTAAAAGCAGTGGTTGCTGGGCCTGAAGACCTGAATTTAATCCTCAGGACCCACAAGTCAGAAGGAGAGAACAGACGCCTACAAGCTGTCCTCTGACCATAATAGACATACCAAGGCATGTACTCAATGTGGCATACGTATACCATCACCGCCAGTAAATGTAAAATAAAAATATAAGTACAAAAGAAAGCCAGTAAAACCCAAATGTTTAAATGTTATCACATGGTAGCTCTTAGCAAGGATTAAAAATAAGAGTTAAAAAAAAAAACACAGAAGAAAGTACAATTTTCAGGAAACTTACTTTATCAAATGTATTAGGTGCCAAGCAACAAAATGGAGAGAAAAATCAATGAAATAGAAAACCCAAGACAGTGATAAACACTACTTACTCTATCTCCCTTTTCACCTTTTGTTAAAGGCTCCCCCTAGGAAAATGGGCAGAAAACAGAATCAATTACAAACACTTAGAAATCAACTCAGACAGGGTGAAGTGAGAATTAATTTACAGATTCCTTCATGGTCCCAAATGAGTGTGGAGCTAAGCATTTTAATACTAGGCTGAGGCTCCCAACAGCAGTCAAATTGAAATGCTGCCCAAGGCTAAAGCTTCTGATTGTGAAATGAAAATGAATACACTCATCTGAAAACTGAGGGAAATGGGTATAGGTAATCATCAAATGACAGGGATGCACTAGAGTTTCCCACCTGGGGGAACTATGCATTTAAACACACAAAAGCATTATTTTAAGGATGGTCATTAAAGTATCCATTGTATTCTAATCAAAATGACACAAAGGGGTTAATTACAGGATAAACAGCACAAGTGGGTGGAACTGATGGTGGCTGCTCTTGGGGTTAGGGAGAAGGTTCATTAGAAAGATAGATTTGAGGTATAAGCTCCGTTGACTGGTATTCTCCCTGATGTTACTATGTTACCAACCTTCATGTCTTACACAAACACATGCATATGCATGCACAGGCACACACAGACATACACGCACATGCACAAATGCACACATGCACAGATAGACACACATGCGCGTGCACACATTCATACACATGCATACACATGCAGACAGACAGACACACACATGTGCATGCACACATTCACACCACATGTACATGCATGCATGCACACATGTACACACATGCACAAGCACACACATATGCATACATGAACACACATGCATGCACACATGCACATGCAGACACACATGCATACATGAACACACATGCATACACACATGCACAGGCACAGACAGACAGACAGACAGACAGACAGACAGATACACTCTAGTTAACCTCAGGTGTCAATGGGAATTTGCTCTTAGTATAACTGTATACGGCTGAGAAAACTGAGGCACAGAAAAGTAGAATGATTTATATAAAACCTGGGCAGCCTGATTTTGAGGACAGTTTTTCTCTGTTTCCATCTGCCTGCTTTGATTTTAAAATCAGATTTATTTATTATTTGAATTGAGTGAATGGCCAATAAGATGGAAACCATAAACTTTAAAGAGTTTCATGTAGGTAATCAAGAGAAATGTAAGAATCCTCATTATGGGGCTGCTATTCTCTTGAATACCTCACTCCAGAGCAGGGGCAGGGGCAGGGGCAGGGAGTAAATTATTGAAAGCTGGTCTTTGAGATTCCCATGGTCTCTGTGCTAGGCACAATGCACTCTGGGTCCCCTTCTCCTATATTCTCTAGATCGTTTGTAATTTCATTGGAACGAGTACCTAACTCTAGCAGTGACCTGTAATCAGAGATGACAGGAGCTGCTTGCAAGTTGAACTGGCTGCTTTTGTGTGTCACAGGCTGGAGTTATCACAGAGAAGGGAGCTTCAGTTGGGGAGGTGCCTACATGAGATCCAGCTGTGGGGCGTTTTCTCAATTAGTGATCAAGGGGGTAGGGCCCCTTGTGGGTGGTGCCATCCCTGGGCTGGAAGTCTTGGGTTCTATAAGAGAGCAGGCTGAGCAAGCCAGGGGAAGCAAGCCAGTAAGGAACATCTCTCCATGTCCTCTGCATCAGCTCCTGCTTCCTGACCTGCTTGAGTTCCAGTCCTGACTTCCTTGGTGATCAACAGCCATGTGGAAGTAAGCTGAATAAACCCTTTCCTCCCCAACTTGCTTCTTGGTCATGATGTTTTGTGTAGGAATAGAAACCCTGACTAAGACACAAGTGAGAGACAGTCAGGCCCCCTCAAGATTCTTCAGTCTCAATTCCTCTTCAGTGGTGATTGAGGTTGTGTGTACCTAAGGATGAAGCTATAGGATTCAATTCAGCTTGATGAGTGGCTGTGTAGGAATTCGAACACCCATTTCTGTCTAGTGAACTGGGCTGCCCCTATAGTGTGAGTGAAGGCTAACTTTCCCTGGGCTAAGCCACATACTTGTTACTTGGTGTGACCATACAAACTGTTATCTACCTAACAGGATTTCATTTTTTTTACTATAGATGGGGTTTTTACATGTTAGATCAAGGCCTTGTCTATACTCTTGCATTTCAGATTTTTGTTCTAGAATTATGCACATGACTGTTAAGGTTTGAGGCATATTCGGTGGGCTGTGTTGCTTCTGCCTCTGCTTGTCCTTATGTCATAAGACTCTTGACAGAGTCATGGCATCCTCAAAATCCATGTTCAATCTCCATTCCTTGGGAATTAATACAGGGCAATGCTTTAACATGGAGCTGGGTCCTCTGGCCTCTCATTTTGCTGTTTAGTTTTGAGATAAGATTTAATTAAGTTGCTAAGTTTGGACTTCAACTCACTCTATATCCCAAGCTATTCAAACTTATGATCCTCATGCCTGATCCCTAGAATAGCTAGGATAACAGGTCTACCCTCTAGGCCTGACTCAGAATTGTAGGATGCTGGTTAAGCACAAGCTTGCTATTTAGTCTCATCTTCCCTGAAGACTACCGGAGGTACCCAATTTAACTTTTAGAGTTCCCCTTTCTTTATCTATTAAATTTTGTGACCTGTTGTTTTGCCTGTTTATGTGTCTGCACCATATGTATGTGTGATGCTCATGGTGATCATAATATGACATCAGATCCCCTGGAGCTGGAGTTACAGATGGTTGTAAACCATTGTGTGGGTGCTGGGAACTGAACCTGAGTCCTTTGGAAGAGCAGACAGTGCTTTGAACCGCTGACTCATCTCTTCAACCCAAAAGGTTATTTCTGCTGCATAAAAAGGTCAAGCCTAAGATTGGCCCAAATGGGTAGTCAGGCTCCGAATGAACACTGAAGGCAGGAGGGAAAGCCAGAGGGAGTCCATTAAGAAGAGAAAGGCCTCTGGTGCCTAGGAAGCCTGCACTACTCCACCCCTCAGTGATGCTGCAGCAACACTAATGTCACATGTGGGAAACACAGGCTTCCAGGTGCCACTCAGAACTCTTGAGTTAGAATTCGCAGGCTTTGAAGTCACACTCTTGTTTTAGAGTACAGCAGGTATTGACAGAAAGTCCTTTTCTGCTCTGTGTCTTATTTGTCACATCTCCCATGGTACAAAGTTAAAATCGAGGTGGGTAGCATTGGGCTGGGAGACAGTGGAAAGTGCAAGGAGGGGTTAGGATATGGTGTGAGTGGGTGAGCAGCGGGAAGAATCCCATAATAGTTCCCAGACCCTTTATCTTCCTTAGCTGTAGGACACTGCTAAAAAGCTCCTAGGAAGGCCTGGACAGAACATGGAAGATACGAGACCAGAAGGTCAATAACCAGTGTCCATAGGCGGGATGGTGATTTTAAAGCTGCCAGGGACAATGCCTAGCACTGTTGAAGGAGCCCAAGTGAAGCTGAAGCAGAGGTGGAGGTCAGCGTGGTAGCACTGAATTCTTTTCCTGTTGCTTCTGTTTGCTACTCGAGCATTTTACTGACCTCTCCATCCCTCATCCTCAATAAACCCATATCCCTAAGTCACTCTGGAATACAGGTGAAAGCAATTGTAAAAGGTGTACCACATTTCACAATACTGACTAGATACGCACTAATTCTGTTTTTGTTTTGTTGTTGTTTTGCACAGGAATGAGTTTCATGCACAGAACTTATATCAAAGCAGGGCAATGGCAATGGCAATGTTGGCTTGCCATCCCAGGGCTGGGGAGGAAGAGACAGCAGGAGTCCTAGGAGCTGCTGACTAGCTGGGGTTGCCAAATTGTTGAGCTCCAGGTTCAAGAACACACACACACACACACACACACACACACACACACACACACA
>JADRCD010182463.1:0-14276 GCA_019843815.1 Montemys delectorum
AAAAAAAAAAAAAAAAAAAAAAAAAAAAAAAAAAAACCAAAAAACCACAGCTGCTGTGAGGTTATAAAAGCAGTTGACCTATCATGTTCAGAAGACACTGGGTCAATCTGGTCCCCTCTAACTTCTAGCCTTAACAATCTTCCCTCCTGGTCTTCTTAGATGGTCCATGAGGGCCTTGATATGGGTGTGTAGGTGGGTGTTATACAGAAGTTCCATTTGTGGCTGAGCCCTCCCCTGACACTTAGTCTCTGCACTTTGACTGGTTATGAGTTTCTCAGTTAACCACTGTCTGTGTCTTAAAGAAGTTTATTTGATGGGGTCTGAGGGCTGTACTAATTTAAGAATATACAGATGTGAATTTAGAAGGAGTGGTAGTTTGAATATCTTTGGCCAGAGAAGTGGCACTATTTGGCGATATGGCCTTGTTGGAGTGGGTGTGGCTTTGGTGTAGTGGGTATGCCACTGTGGGCATAGGCTTTAAGACCCTCATTCTAACTGCCTGGAAGCTAGTCTTCTCCTAGTGGCCTTCAGAAGAAGATGTGGAACTCTCACTACTCCTGCATCATGCCTGCCTGGATGCTGCCATGTTCCCATCTTGATGATAATGGACTAAACATCTGAACCTGTAAGCAACCCTTAATTAAATGTTGCCCTTATTAGACTTACCTTGGTTATGGTGTCTGACCACAGCAGTAAAACCCTAACTAAGACAGAGGCAATTGAATACTTTATTCATTTGTCAGAATAGTAGTAGTGGGTCCATCTCTGGGACCTATGAGCTTCCAAACCTTGGGTTCTTGTCTAAATTTAAGCTTCCTGATACTTATTTCTTTCTATATAGCGGTTCTTAAGTGTAATCAGAAGGAGTCAGCCACCCCTATGCCACTCATGCTACTACTGCAATCATGGGTATGTCTTTTGTCATGCTTGTGACTATTATAGTTCGCACAGTTTGCCACCCCTCCCCTCAGCAGCCTACATAGCAGTTTCTGGTACTACAAAGGCTATCAAGCAGGGAGGACGTTTTCTGGTCAGTGGTAACATGGATGTTCAATATCCTGTTCATCAGTTGGGGTCTTACCATTGATTTCTGGTGGGCAACCTAGAGAAATGTCGATAACTTGTATTGTTCTGGGCAGTCTCTGGCACAACCCTGACCAACAACTTGAGGGTATCTGTCTTAGTTGCTTTTCTATTTTAGTGAAGAGACACTATGACTCACAAAAGTAGTAGAAGAAAGAATATATTAGTTGTTTAGAGTTCCTGAATGTGAGTTCCTGGCCATCATGGCAGGCAGGCAGGCAGGCAGGTAGGCAGGCAGGCAGGAAGAGCTCTTGATCAGTAACTGTGAGGTCAAATCTTCAGATAAACCATGAGACAGAGAAAGAGACAGGTATAACATGGGCATTTGAAATCTCAAATTTCACTCCAGTGGCATGCCTTTACAACAAGGCCACACCTCCTAATCCTTTCCAAACAGTTCTATTAATTAAAACATATCAGTATATGGGGGCCATTCTCACTCAAACCAACACAGTATCCTATACATGGCACTGGGCCTTTTATTTGGCCACCTATGGCTAAGATAATTTTTCTTAAGCACTTATTGAGTCAATTGTTTTATTTAATAAAGAGTGATAATTATCTAAAGACTTATATTTATATAACACTCTCAGTAGACTCCTACAAAGATTTTCAAAAATATAACCACAAGGCACAATTTCTATTACTTTTTTTTGTATGATACAAGGGAAATTAATGTTCCTTCTTGGGGTTCTTAGTCTCATTATTAAAATAATTTATAATGAACTCAACTGGAAGGTAAAAGGTCCTTTTATTAGATTTCTAAAGAAAACCCCCAGTTAGGTGACCTGTAAACTTGGCAGCTCTCTGGAGGAGAATTGAGAAGGGAAGGGGCTACAGGTTGTGCCATTTAAGTTAAGTTGGCAGTGAGCTCAGCCACATGGTATCAGGCAGTCATATGGTAGGAAGAACTCTAACTTTAGGAATTCTTCTTAGAAAAACTTCTCAGAAAAAGATAGAAAGAAGAAAAAAAATTTTTTTTTGCTAAATAATTAATAAAAGCAGGCATGGAGCTGCACGTGTAAGTCCCTGAAAGCTATTGTATCAGAAGAAAGAAATTCTGATAAGAAAAAAGTACATTAATCTCATTAAAATAATAATTATTCCACCTACTCTTTGGCTGGATTTAAGGTGAGCCTGCCTGTCTGAGAGGTGATTCCTTGGCCAGGTGATTGAGCAGCTTAAATGGAATGTTATGTTTCTCCCCGGGCTATATAGTCTATCCTCTTGACTGGAAGGAATTAGTTTTTCCTTAATGGGGTTTTACTGCTGCTGTGTCCACCCTCTCTCTGAAGAGGAAACCTGAACATCATTTAAGAGAAGGGCTGAAGTCACAAATAGATATAACCCATTTTTTTCAATGAAAATCTACAAATTCAGTTTTAGAGCTGTTTACCAGAAAAGATTAAGTCGATTAAGGATGGGTTGGACTTTTCTTTTTCTAATTTCTTTTTTCTAATTTCTAATTTCTTTTTCTTTTTTTTAATTATTTAATTTAATTTATATCCTGATCACTGCCCCCTCCTACCTTCTCCTCCCAGGCCTATTCTCACAAACCTATTCCCCCATTACTCCTTCTCCTTCTCCTCAGGGAAAGAGAAGCCCCCCAGTGAGTAGCAACCCATACTGACACATCAAGTAATAGTAGGACTAAGGACATCCTCTCCCACTGAGGTCCCAAAAGGCAGTTCAGCTATGGGAAGAGGATCCAAAGGCAAGCTGCAGAGTCAGATGTAGCCCACCCCCCCACTTTAATTGTTAGGGGAACCATGCTGTACATCTGCTACAAATGTGTGTGTGTGTGTAGGGGGGTATATCCTGTACCTGCATGATTTTTGGTTGGTGATTAACTCTGTAAGTCCTAATGTGCCCAGATTAGTTGACTTTGTAGATCTTCTTGTGGTATCATTGACCATTTTGGCTCCCTCAATTCTGTGTCAACTCTTCCACAAGATTCTCTGAGCTCCACAAGTTTAGCTGTGGCCCTCTATGTCTGTTTCCATCAGCTACTGGATGAAGGCTCTCAGGAGACAGTTATTAGATTCCTGCCTACCAGCATAGCTGAGTATCATTAATAATGGCAGGGGTTGGCTCTCTCTCATGAAATGTGTCTCAATTTGGGCCATTCCTTCAGTCGATGCTCCATCATTATTCCTGTACATCTTGTAGGAGGGACAAATGATGTCCCCCTTCCAACACTAGAAGCCCTGTTTGGCTATGGGAGGGTGGCTTCTTCAGTCTCCATACACTTACCTGCTAGGGGTCTCAGCTATGGCCACCCCTATAGACTCTAGAGAGTTACCCCCAACTCCTTGTCTCAGAGATGCACACCCATTGATTTCTGTTCTCTTTCTGAGATTTCTCCCAAAATCTGATCCCTATCATGTTCCCTGCCTCACTCCTTCTCTCACCCATCTCCCTCTCTTCGTCCACCTCAAATGTCTTTTTAATTTCCACTTCTGAATGAGATTCAAGACTCTACCCTGGGGGTTTCCTTGATCCTTAATTTTTTTTTTTTTTTTTTTGGTCCCTGTATTGTAGCATGGTTACTGTGATGGTTTGAATACATTTGACTCAGGGAGTGGTGCTATTGGGAGGTGTGGTTTCCTTGGAGTAGGTGTGTCACTGTGGGTATGGGCTCTAAGACCCTCATCCTAGCTGCCTAGAAGTCAATAGATGTAAACAAGTCAATAGATGGTAAAGTCAATAGATGTAGAACTCTCAGCTTCTCCTGCGCCATGCCTGCCTAGATGCTTCCATGCTCCCATCTTGATGATAATGGACTGAACCTCTGAACCTGTAAGCCAGACCCAACTAACTGTTGTCCTTATAAGACTTGCATTGGTCATGGTGTCTGTTCAAAGCAGTAAAATCCTAAGATAATTACCTTGTACTTTATGACTAATACTCACTTATCAGTGAGTACATACCATGTTAGTGTTTCTGGGTCTGGATTACCTCATTCAGGATGATACTGTCTAGTTTCACCTATTTCCCTGCAAATTTCATGATGTCTTTGTTTTTAATGGCTGAATAGTATTCCATTTTGTAAATGTACCACATTTTATTTATTCATTTTTCAGTTGAGGGACACCTAGATTGCTTCCACTTTGTGACTATTACATTGCCAGAATAATGCTGCTGGGAACATAACTTAGAAAGTGTCTTTGTGGTGTAATGTGAGCTCTTTTGGGTGTAAGCCCAGGAGTGGTACAGCTTAGTCTTAAGGTAGAACTATTCCCACTTTTCTGAGAATCATCCAAATTGAATTCCAAATTGAATTCCAAATTGAATTCCAAAATGGTTGTAGAAGTTTGTACTCCCATCACCAATGAAGGAGTGTTTCCCTTGCTCCACATCCTCACCAACATGAGCTGTCACTTGAGATTTTGATGTCATGGACTGGACTTTTCTTTCTCAGGCTTATGTGCAGCTTCCACGCAAGTGTCCTTATTTAGCAGGAAGAAACCAAAGCTCCCACATGACACTCCTGGTAGAGAACCTAGGACACCCTGGAATTGATGCTTTTGAGGTTTGTTCTTTGAGATGCCTGTCCTCTTTTTGTTTCCCGTTCTTGTCAGTGAGAAAATTCTTTGTTGCCAATTCTGTATAGTTACACTAAGCTAGTGTAATGTTTTGGTGCCTGAGAACCACCTGGAAGGAGTTCCCTCCCCCAGATTTCCTGGCTTAGTCATCTGCATTTCTAAAAAGTTCCCAGGTGGTGTGAATACTACTTTGAAAAATAGTGCCAGGGAAATCATATGAGAACAGAGCTGTTGACTTTAAGTAGGATATTTCACAACTAGTAAATATTTTTGCCTTGGCTAACTGCCTGCACTTGAAGCTGTAAACACTGTGTCTATATTGTGTCTGAGTGCCTTAATTCCTGTATCTGTAACAATAATATTTGTTTGGTGATGAAGTTTACATCTGTTATTCTTGAGTAGATCAAGGTTTTTTACTTGAGGCCTAAATTTCATTCATGCTTCTTCCTTTTCCCACTAAGATCCAGTCTGATTAGTGAATTATCACTAAATAATTACTTATACTCTTATATGTAAGCTACTTTATACTAGGTTAAAAATGAGTTCAACTTTATATTATACCAGGAAGCTTTTTTCTTTTCTTTTATAGTATAGTATAAGATTTTTCTCACTCTGTACTTTTTCTCCATATGTGAAATAGTATGTTATTTTTCCACTACTAAGAGGAAGTAATTTCCAGAAAGATTATTATTATTAATAAATGATACTTTACTTTGTCACTCAACTTATTTTTTGAAATACTATCAAGTATAATATAATGATTATTTCGGCTTCTTCTACTTCTTTATTTCTTTTCTCATTCCTAACACACATGTATGTGGTTATACATGCATGTACACTGCATGCAACTGTCATCATCATCATGTATTTTTATAAATACTTTACTTTCAGTTAAAGTACCTTTTCTCAGAAAATTCTCTAACACATAAGAAAGAGAAATGATACATTAGTATCTTTGCTAGCACACCTAACTAATAAGCATGGCTGAGCTTCTGTATTCTTGTGATCTGTTGTTAGGCATAAAAGCATAAATCATACCACAAATGTCCTGTTTATATACCATGAATACATAGCTATAGGCATCCAACTGTCTTTCAAAATAATTGTAGGTGAGTTCAAGTCTATTTTCCTTATCTTCATAAGAAAGAGAATAATAGTGTCTGTTATCAGTAAAATAGTTTTTATAATTATTTAGAACGTGGAACATTCATTGGATGCTAAGGGGCAGTTAACAAAAATAACACTATGTCTATGTTTGAATTCATAGGAATCTAGACTTAAGAATTCCTAAACTGTTGAGACGGCTCAGCTGGTAAAGGTGTTCACCTTCTGCCCTGAGAACTTGAGTGTGATCCTTGGGCCTCACAAGGTGAAAGGAGAGTACTGACTTTTACAGTTCTCCTCTGACCTTGACAATGGTGCTGTGATATAGGAAATACATGATAGAACATCACTATATACTAGCACTCTGGAGGCTGACAAGGAAGTTGATAAGTTTGAGGTCAACTCAGCATCACAGTGAAACACTGTCTCAGAAAAAGTCACACAATTAGCAAAAGGATTCCTTTGGTCTAATTATAGGATAAATTGGCCAGTTTACACATGAGGAAATTGCTTTTCTGAGTCTATGTGCTGTACTCCTGAATTAGAATCAAGGGGTTATTATTTATCTAACTACCATCTATCTATGTATCTATCTATGTATCTATCTATGTATCTATGTATGTATGTATATATGTATATATGTATCTATCTATCTATCTATCTATCTATCTATCTATCTATCTATCTATCTTTTGCTTTCTAATACTTTATGGTAGAAAGATAAGTTCAAAAAGCATAGGAAACAAGTTTGTATGTGAGTCACATACAAACTCACAGAGATTGTCTCAGCATGCACATGGACTGTAGAGATCTAGGTCAAGTCTCAGTGTTGGAATGGTACCTGGACTCAAGCCCCTTTCTCTGATCTAGTAGCTATCTTCAATTGATAACTGGCTATATAAAACACACTTAAGGGCAGGTCCTGTGCCCAAGAATAGATGGATAACACAGAAATTCAGTAGTGATTTTAGAGCTGAGTTTTGTTTTGTTTTATTTTTTGGGGTTTTGACTTCTATTTTCATTTTTCTTTCATACACACACACACACACACACACACACACACACACACACACACACATTTCCTCTCTTACATTTTACATCCTGACCACAGTTTCCTCTCCTTTTCTCCTCCCCTACTAACCCCCATTCCCTACTGCACACATTCCCCTTTGCTTCCCTTCAGAATGGGGTAGGTCCCCCAGGGATATCAAACAAATATGCAATATCAAATTGTAGTAAGAGTAGCCACCAACCTCATTTTAAGGCTGGATGAGGCAACCCAGTGAGGGGGGAAATCAACCCAGAAGTAGATAAAAGAGTCAAAGACAGCCTCTGCTCTCACTGTAGGAGTCCCATAAGAACACTAAGCCTTACAACAATAACATATGTGAAAGGTCTAGGTCAGACCTTTTCAGGCTCCCTGATTGTTCCTTCGGTCTCTGTGAGCCCCATGTGCCCAAGTTAGTTGATTCTATGTTTTCTTCTGGTGTCCTTGACCCTGTCTGGCTCCTACAATCTTTCACCCTCTTCAGCAGGCTTCCCTGAGCTCTGCCTAAAGTTTGCCTCTGGGTCTCTGCATCTGCTCCCATCAGTTTCTGGATGAGGCCTCTTTCATGACAATTATGCTAGGATTTTGCTAGCCTCTGGTCTATGAATATAGTATTGTATCATTAGGAATTACTCCATTGATTTTCTTTTCTTCTGGTGCTGTTTGTTTCTATTTCATCTCAGAAGAACTATCCAGACTCTGATTACTGTCCCTTCAGGCATTGTCAGGGATGGACTCCTGCTCATGGCATGAATCTCAAGGTGGACCAGTCATTGGTTTGCCACTCCCCAAATTTCTGCACCAACTTTACCACAGCAGATTCTGTAGGGAGGACAAACTGTAAGATGGAGGCTTCAAGGCTGGGTTGGTGTCCCAGTCTCTCCACTGAATGTCTTGCCTGGTGAAAGGGGATGGCCAGCTCAGTCTCTGTATCTCCTCTTGGTAGGAGTCTTAACTTGTGTCACCCTAGTAGATTCCTAGGAATTGCCATTGCACTAGGTTTCTACCTCACCCCTGAAATGCCTGATCCCAATTCCAATTGTCTCTTACAATACTCTTTCTCTTTAATTTCTGCCTGCCTGTTTTCTTCTATTTCTGTACCTATTCACTTCCAGTCCACCATGATATTCGTTTTTTTTTTTTTTTAAAGATTTATTTATTTATTTTACATATGTGAGTATACAGACACACCAGAACACCAGAAGAGGGCATCAGATCCCATTACAGATGGTTGTGAGCTACCATGTGGTTGCCTGGGATTTGAACTCAGGACCTCTGGAAGAGCAGTCAGTGCTCTTAACCACTGAGCCATCTCTCCAACCCCGATATTCGATTTTTACTTCCCAGGGAGACTCATGTGTCCCGTCTGCCTCCCCCTCCTCCCCCCCGCCACCCCCGAGCCATTTTTATAACATAACCTTTCTGTGGAGCATGATTATCCTTTACTTTACTCTTTCTGGGTCTAAGTTTTGTAATTCAGGATGATTTGTTGTAGTTCTTGTTCCATCCATTTTCCTGAAAATTTCATGATATTGTTATTGTAACAACTGAGTAATGCTCCATTGCCTAACTGTACACTTTATTTTTTTTTTTTTTGCTTTCATATTATAGTTTCTGAATTTGTTTTTATGGGTTTTCTATGCATGTGAATGTGTGTGTTGTGTTACTTTTTCTGTTACATAAAAATATCAAAACAAAAGCCACTTAAGGAGGAAGAGTTTACTTGGGATCGCAGTTCTAGCAACATCTGACCATGTCAGGGAAGGCCTGACGGTGGGGACATGAGGATGCTGCGCACATTGTACTCAGTCAGGAAGTGAAGAGTAATGAAGACTACTCTTACATATTACCTCACAGACATGGAAGGATGATCTGGCTGTGACATCTGTCACTCCACACTGATCACCAGCATTATTTCAGTTAATTCAGTTGCCTAGATTGACATCCCCTTCTTCCTTCACCACTTCATGTGCTTCCTTCTCAATGCTGTAGAGGAAGGTCTGTCTTTGATCAAGGATACACTGGTAGCTGTACTCTCCTGCTAGAACCTCCAAGCAAGTCATCTCTTACACAATTCTAAAATCCTATCAAATTGCCAGTATTAATCATCACATAAATTCAAGAACTAAAAAGGAGCTGTTAGCATAAATGCCTTTTAGGAGAGTGAGAAAAGTATCTAGAATGTCATGGACATTTGATAGCATGGCCAACATCAATAACACCAGAGCCACATTATTAAATGCATCTACAAATAATAATTTGTGAAGATCCCACAAAGTTATGAACTGTATCTCATAGATTACCCAACTTCTTTTTTATTAGATATTTTCTTTATTTACATATCATATTTCCCAGTTCCCCTCCAAAAAAAAAAAAAAAAAAAAACCCAAGACAAAAACCAACAAGAACAAATCCCTGTTGCCTCTGCCCTCCCCCTGTTCACCACCCCATCCTCTCCCACTTACTGGCCCTGGCATTCCCCTACACTGGGGCATAGAACCTTCATGGGCCAAGGGCCCCTCCTCCCATTGATGGCCATCCTCTACTATACACATGCTGCTGGAGTAATCAGTTTTTAAAAACACATTTATCAGACTATTTCAGGTATCCACCTGTCAAAAATAAGAGGATTTCTCAGAATAATGTCTGTCTGACCATTATAACAAGACAGTCATATGTCTGTCTTGTTATAAAAAAAAGAAATGTGTGAAACATTACCATAATATAGTTTTCCATCAATAGAAAAAAATACTAAATCTTGACAATCACGTGATCAGGTATTGAATGACATAATTTGAGGCAACCTCAGAAACAGTTAACCACAATGAAGTTGGGCCTAGAGGCTGACAGCTCCCCTTTTACCAGAAGCATTGACATTAGTTCTATAGCGTGTTTCTCTTTAAGCATTCTGGATCTTAGTCTACTGACACTCCAGAGATCTTTGATTGCTTACAGATCAATTTTACTTGTTGTTATTGCTTTTGCAAAACCAGGGCCTAAAGGAAAGCCCACCTCTAAAAAGGTCACATAGTAATTTGCAGTACTAAGTAGAAAACTTTTAGTACCAAAAGCCTGGTGGAGAAAAATGAAATTGTATCTGAACACCTTGGTTCATTTGTTCACTTGGACCCATTCATTTACTGTAGTTTATTCCTTGGAGTCATGTGATACTCCTGTTCACCTTCAGTTAGGTCCCTTGAACCTCAAACCCATCGGGTATAGGTTGTTCTGTAACTTTCAAAGCAATTGGCATTTGCCCTTATTTATTGTGGCAGTTGGTCCCTTGTTAGCATCCTTTAATAATAAATAATTGTGAAAGTGATTGTTCTGTTTGAAGTCTAAAGAGAATGAATAAATTGGTGACTATAAAAAGCAGCTTCCCACTGGTTTCACACAAAAGGTGACCTTTACAGAACTCTATAATTAAAATCAAAATTCTCATTTTGTCTTTCTATTAGGAGGCCACCATCTCTGCCTTTAAAATGATGACTTTCTAAAACAATGAATAAAATCATCTTGTTGGGCCCAAGTTCTTTTGATTTTTTCCTTCCACTGACATCACTGTTCCAAGTACCTAACTCAAATATTATAAATTTGCCATGTGGTGATGCAAAGGAGAAATGTGGAACTAACTGTGATGTAAATGTTGAGTGGATACAACAAAGACTTTGCTCGGAGAAAACTGCAATAGAATCATGCACTTGAGGAAGGCTAGGGGAAACTCAGGGGTCATTCTGCATTGCACATTCAGGAGTTAGAAAATGGAGACTGAAGTCAGAGCTACAGTAAGGAAATCAGGCTTAAATGATCAGGTTTCCTTTCATCAGGGTGATGATGTGAATCACAGACCTTTGTGACGCTTGCATATTCAATGGGAAGGGAGAAAGATACCTATTTTTAGTGCCAACAGAAGAAAGGACTTAGAGAGTTCTTATAATTTTACAGTTGATAAAGTGCTTAAAGGAGAAGATTTAAAGTATTTTAAATAAAATGGGTGTGAGATAAGTGAGGAAAGCATATAGACTTACAAACTAAGTATCCTGAAGTCTTAGTCTTCAACTATTATATAGTGTGTTTCAATAAAAACAACTTCTTCTTCCTTCTTCCTTCCCTCCCTCCCTCTCTACCTTCCTTCCTACCTTCTTTCCTTCTTTCCTTCATTTTTCTTCCTCCTTTTCCTTTTCTACCTCTTCTCTCTATCTTCTTCTTGCCCTCCTTTTTTTGATAGTAAATCATAAAGAAATCTATTTTAGAACAATTCTCCAATTTACTCACAATTTGATCGTTTCTTAAAGACAAAAGAAAAATTGCATACTAATAAGATAGATGTGCTGTCTGTTGTTACACAAATAATTTCATTTTAGCCAAATATCTGTTACTACAGGACAAGGAACATTTTCAGTGCTTCCCAGAATTAATTGGCATTTGACTTTATAATCACCTATCATGAGAATGCCACATTACATAAATACATAGTGAAAAATGGTAGAATTATGTTGAAGACCATTTCAGAAATTATTGGAAATTTGTCTTAATCCTGAGCCAAAATTCATTTAATTATTTTTACAAAAGCCAAGTCACTGGCTCAAACATCAATTTTTAAAATCAGGCATTCTGAATCTATACCATGATAATCTAAGATTTGCATGGTGAGAAGTGACAGTAGAGAACTGTTAAACACCCTTGTTTTCTATAATTTAATAATTATACTTATTTTTTACTTATATTAAAAATTCATTTAGTCTCCCATAATATATCCTGCTACAGTTTTTCCTCCATCTACTTGTTCCTTTTCCTCCCTACTCACCCCTTCCCATTCAAACCCACCTCCTTTCTGGCTTTTAGACACAAGCAGGCTTCTACGGGATAAGAATAAAATACAATGAGATAAAGCAAAAACTAGCCACTTGGAGTTGGACAAGACAAACAAATATAAAGGAAAGAGTACAGGCACAAAACTCAGATACCCACTCATTTGCATACTCAGGAATCCCATTAAAAACTCTAACTGGAATCTTTAATATATACCCAAAGAATAGATAGGGCAGGCCCTGAGCTTGCTTCCTCTGTTTCTCTAAGTTCATATGAGCCTTGTTTATGTTGAGTTAGAGGGCTTTGTTTCCTTGGTGTTCTCTATTTCCTCTGTCTTTTACCCCTTTTCTATCTTTTCTTCCGTAGGATTTCCTGAAGTCCAAGGGGAAGATTTGATGGAGATATCCTATTTCTGGGTGAATGTTCCAAGGTCTATCATTCTATGTACATTATCTGGCTGAGTCTCTGTATTTGTTCCCATCTGCTGAAGGAGGTATGAAGAAATATCATATTTGTCTTTCTGGATCTAAGATATCTTACTCAGGATGATTCTTTTCCTACTCCCATTCATATACCAGAGAATCTCACAATTTCTTTTCCCTTTTAAAAAACAGCTAAGTAGTACTCTATTGTATAAATAAACCACAATTTTATCCATTCTTCTGTTGAGGGTCATATAGGTTGCTTCCAATCTACAGTTATTATGAATAAAGAGAGTAGCAATGACCATGGTTGAGCAAATGTCTCTTTGGTAGAATGAAGCATCTTTTGAATATATGTCCATCACACTGATTTCTATAGTGGCTGTACAAGTTTCCATCAGCAATGGATGAGTGTTCCCCTTACTCTACATCCTTAATACCATGAGCTGTCACAAGTTTTATTGATCTTAGTCATTCTGTTATATTTAAGGTTTAAAGTACATCTTGATCATATAATATACTCATTTCAGCAATTAATACAGTTTTACGAAATAGATATAGCCTAAGAAGAAAATATAGGATGAAAATATCTTTCATTTGAATCACTTTCTCATTGGCTTTCATAATTTAAGAACAGTTCCTAAATGGCACAATGACTTAAGTATCAGTCAACAAAAGAAATCTTTTAATGACAAGGGTAGATACTGCTCTGTGACCTATTGCAAGCCAGGTAGTACATTCTCTCAGAGAAGGGATTTGTATTTGGCTTACACAGCATCCTGTGATAGAACTAAGTGAAGGACCAACAGCCAACTGTAGGTGATGATGCCATTTTTGAAATGAAGGTGACTTATTCTGGCCAACCTGCAGATCCATTTATAGTTTATGGTTTTAAACAAATGACAGAGAGATGCAAACAGCTCTAATGCTTACTCATTCTGACACTGAAGGTTAAATAATAGTAGGAGACAACAGACAAAGAATAGGGATGATAGTTTCCAGAAGGTTCTATTCCATGTGCCAAGGTATCCACTGGTAGCACAAATACAAATTTTCGAAAACATTATTGATTTTTATCTCAAATATTTCCTATAAAAACAATGAATCTTTCCAAAAGTGTGGAACAGGAAGTCCCCTACACAAAGTTTGTGCTGCACTGAGTCTTATGCAGGGTTTTGCCTCTAATTTTCCCAGATCTATTATGTTACAAACTTATGGCATTTCTTGTTATTTTTCATATGTCATTGAGGCCTTAGATAAGATACAGATCTAAAGATCACAAACTCATTTTGAAGAGATGATAAAATAAAAGTAAAGACAACAACTGGATGGGAATAATTATATTTAAGCCTTAATAATTAATTATAGACAATGTTATGGTTAGAGGCTAGTTTGATTTAACTTACATAAGAGACGCTCTGATGCATCTATAAGGGTGGCTCAGTGGTTAAGAGCACTGGTTGATTTTCAGAGGCCCAAAGTTTGATTCCCAGCTCCCACATGATGGCTTCAGATCACATATCTAGTCAGTTTCAGGGAAATATTTGCCTTTTTCTGGCCAATAGGACACAAGGTATGCATGTGATACACAAGCATATTGCACATAAAACATCTGTACATAAAATTAAAATAAATTATAAAAAACATGCTAGACTATGGCTATCATATTTCTGTTTTGTATTGATTATTTTGAAGATTTCATTTAAAGTTCAGTTATAAATTGAATTGCTGTATTTTATACTGAATCGGGAAAATAAGTATTTCATTTTAATACTTGTTATTTTGAAAATTTTCCTTTGTAATCCTATTCATAATTAAACATTCATTTGGATATGAAGAGAATATTCTATCTTGCTTATTCTTAAGTGTTTTCAAGTAGTTATGTATTTGTGGAGTATCTACTGCACACTCAGTGCTAGAAAAATATGTGGCACGTTATAATTCTTTTTAACTCATCTCAACAGAAAATAAGTTGCTAATTTAAATGTGGCAATACTCTAATCAATTTACAAGTCAAAATGAAAAAAATGCTGTTTTTAAAAATTACTTATTTGGTAATAGTTATAGATTAACATTAAAATATATCTAAAAACATGTTACATAATGAAATTTAGAAGTTGAATAGTCAATTAAACTAATTAACTGTGACATTGTTTTTATCAATTCTGACAGAGATTAACCTGACAGAGATTAACTAGCATAAACCACCTGGTAAAGTAATAGATAATAAAGAACCAATTATCCACCAGAGAAAGGTTAAGT
>JADRCD010182464.1:0-17500 GCA_019843815.1 Montemys delectorum
ACCCCCCTTCTTCCTTCTCTTCCCAGGAGAACTATAGCAAGTGCCAGTGAGCAGTTGTAATCCTGACCCTGGCATGATGAGGAAACTGAGCTCCAGAGGGAGGGCCGTTGATAGCCAGGGAAACCTGTTCTCTCTCTCTCTCTCAGCCTCCAAGCCAGCCCCTAAGCCTGGCCCTCTGGCCTGCCTCTCAGAGGCCCCATCTCCTCTATCTTTCCTGCACTGTGGTTGTGGGCAGGATTCCTGGAGGTCGGCTGCTGCCAAGGGTCTTGGCAGAGCATTTTCAGTTCAGTGCTGTGCCTACCAGACTAGAAAAATAGCACTAGAAAGACAGAATTAGGTGGAGGAGAGGAAGAGGTGGTGGGGGAGTCGGGAGACAGCCTGGGTGACATCCTAATACAGAACCCCAGAGGATGAGGCGACAGCGATGATTTATTATGTGTCTCTGATACCTCTCTTCCAACTAGCACTAATCACTTCTACCCAGGAATCATTTTTTATGTCTTAGCCATGAAAACGAAGGGGAGAAGGGAGAGAGAGGGAGCAAAAAGATAGAAAAATGCATTAACAGAGACCAAAGGGTAGCAAGGGAGGGTGGTACAGTGCTTGGTTCTGTAAGGTCAGGCACACAAATACTCAACCATTTTCATTTCTTGTGTTTGATGCACATCGTCCCTGTAAACATCTTCACCTAAGCCATGGAACCCCTGCTTTTGCCATAAACTCTTAGGAGATGTGATAGCTCACCACATATCACATGTCTCAAGATGGCCCGGGTTTGAGATGTGAATATCTGCATACAAGGTAGCAATAGCTTCTAGAGTCTGGGCTCCCACAAACAGAGCCAAGCACGAATCCTGATATGACCACTACCGGGCTCCCACCTCATCTCAGGTAAGTCATTTAAGTGACGTGAGCATCTGTGTTCCCATCTGGAATTCTGGAATAATTATAGGATCTTTTTTCATAGAGCTGAGTAGGTCCTATGAGGCAGCCCATGGCGGTGCATAAGCACAGAGTCTCATACACAAGAAGTACCCCTACAGCCATTGCAGGACATCATCCCCAATGGACAATGAGTGTCGCTCGCTTAGAGGACTGAGCCTGGGACTCAAGAGAGTCTTGATACTGTCCTCTTGACCAGAGTTCAGGTCCACAACTCTGGATTTCTCCACGGCTTCTCTGGTTCGTCTTACCCGGCCCTCACTTAGCCTCTAGGTTTTATTTAAGTGGTCTGGGGAATTGTGACCTTCGGGTTTTATTTAAGTGGTCTCGGGAAATTGTGACCTTTACTCACTTCCCCCCCCCCCACCTCACAGGATTAAAACCTGACGCAAGCAAACAAAAGGCATCTTGAAGTTCTTGCTTAGACTTATCGCCTGAGAGCTATTTGCTAGTACACATTTCAATGCTGCAGCCTAATTTTTTTTAAAAAAAATTTTTTTCTTTTTTTTTTTTTCTAAATTTTTTTATAGTAAGTTTTAATAGGTGCGCTTGACCCCAGCAGAGAGGAAAGCCAAAGAGGCTTCTTACGATGTTGGGAAAGGAGAGTTTAGGTGATCCCCCTGGCAACGAGCAAAACCGTTTATAAAAATGGTTTATTATTATTTCAAAAGATAAGCCCCCTCTCAGTTTTCTTTGACTGTGTACATTCTTGGACTTCCTGAGCCTTCCTTTTGCAAGAAGAACCCAGGCGACACCAGCGCTTCCCACAAGTCAGCTCTGCTGCCTTTCTCCAGTGCCACAGGGTATGAGACTGGAACAGAGAAGGTTGTAAGACACCCGGAGCAGAATGGACAGGCCCAGAAATAGCATCAGGCTTTACTTAGTTTCCGTTGTGCTCGTGGGGGGAGGATAAATGGGGGGGGGGAAATTTGGTGTCTCCAGAGGGTGGCCATTTCAGAAGGAAGTTCAAACTTGCAGGCACAAAGATAAGTGCCAGGACAAACTATGCTCTCAGTGCCAAGTGGCGAGTTTATTGAGACCTCGGGTCTCTCTTGAAAAGGGGAGGGTAACATTTGAAACTATGGAAGGGACCTGTGCCAGCCCTGGCTCACAGACCTCACAGGAAGCAGCCATTGCTCAGGGCAAGGGTGCCCCAGGCCTGACTTCCTGGAAGGGCCAAATTCAGTGGAGGAGTAGGGGCCAGAAGAAATGAGAGAGGCAGGTTAGAGAGCAGGCAGGGAGCACAGAGCTGTAGAGGCCTGAAGCCCACAGTGTGTTTGAGCAACAAGGTACAGACTAAGTGTGGCTGGTGCAGAATGTTGAGTTCTGTGGTGCTTGATCATAGAGGCAGCTCCATGTATAGCGTGCTTCAGAGCCTGAGCTGTGTTCCGGAGGCAGTGGGGAGTCATTGGAGGTTTATGAACAGAGAAACAGCATGTGAACGTTTCTATTTGGGTTCAAGGTTAGATGTGAAACATTTTTAGAAGCTTGACAATAGTTTCCTCTGGCGAACTAGGATTTCCTTATTTTTTCTTATTTTGAAAATAAACACTCTTCCTCCAACATCAAACAGATTTTTTTAAAAGAAAAACACGATGTTCTAATTGATTTAGATGAAGTAATTTTAAAACATGGGGTTTAAGTTTCACTTGTGAAGCCCATAATTTTAGTGACTGGAGGAAGCGCTCTCTGGCGGGCGAAATAGTTGGAGGGATTTGAATGGTTTAGAATTTAAATGTCCAAAAGCAGAGCTGGCCTCATAGGAGTAAAAAATAGATTTTAATAAACTCGGCCCATTAGTGTTCATTGCTTTTAAATGCCTCTATTTTATACGGCTTACTAGGTTTGCAAACAAGTATGTTGAACCAATGTTTATGAGCTTATTTGTGTGTGTGTGTGTTTGTGTATATGTATGTGTGTGCATGTTTGTGTGTATGTATATGTGTGTTTGTTTGTGTGTGTATGTGTGTGTGTTTGTATTTGTATGTGTATATATGCATGTGTGTTTGTGCTTGTGTATGTATGTGTGTTTATGTTTGTATATGTGTGTGTGTTTGTGTGTGTGTATGTGTATGTGTGTGTGTTTGTCTGTGTTTGCGTGTCTATGTGTGTGTTTGTGTATGTGTGTGTGTGCACATGCAAATGTTGGAGGAGTGAATGTCTCAATGGTACAAGCAGTCCTTGATCATAAGGGTTAACTGTAGTTTCAAGCTAAAAATATTTATTCAAGTTTCTGGCCAGGCTATTAATTTTACTTCAGAAATAAAGGGGTTATCACTGCTTCATGCTTGCTCTCTGACTTTGTATTTGTGGATCCCTTCTTCTCTGAAACCAGAATGAATGCTCCTCCTGCTTAAAGTCTGCATGTGTATGAGGGAGATGGGGTGGCTATTACTAGAGAAGGAGGCGTGGTGGGAGGTGAGAGGTGAGGGGATGGGAGATAGCTGCTGAATGGCGCATGGATGAAATGACTCTGCACACTAATGTGGTATTCAGGGAGACTGAAAGATTTACGATAACCTCAAACCAATTTCCTTAAGTAAAAATCAAGAAATAAAAGGCAGTTGTACATTTTTACTTCCCGCTGCATACACTGGACAGTCCCAGGGATGCTGATAGAATCCAGTGTCTACCAGAGAAGAAATTGCACAGCACATACTTCTTCTCCACTGGCATCCCGTGGGCACAAGGTCTGTGACTGAATGTATATATGAACATCTCCAAGATGTTCAGGTTCCTTCTCCAATTTTAACAGATATCATTACCATCTAAAATCACCATCTACCCAATCTCATGTTCTCTCCTGAAAAAAAAAAGAATGACTGGTCACACCAAGTTCCTAAAAAGTTTATTTTTAAAAGTTGAATCTGGAATGTTCATTATTGTTATTATTGATGCAAGAATGCTTCGGAATTTGCAGGTCTTATAATGAGGTATGGCTGTGTCTAATAGAAACCCCTTAGCATTCCACTCTTTCCCCACAGACCCTCGATTCCTAAAAAACAATGAGTATGTGCTACAGAAAGATGCTCGTGGGACCTACGACACTAAATCATCTGTGACAGAATGTTCTTGCAAAGAGTGGAATTGCATAAATGAATCGGCAGAAATAAGTGCTTTGGCAGAGCTCCGTGAGTGGGGAAGAGAGATGTTTGCTCTTCTAATTAGCTCTGGGTAGCAGCTTGCCGTGATGTCTTTCCTGAGGAACCTTGGCTGAGGTCTCCTTATAGGTCTTTTCGAGCTGCCACATTTTTAAAGGGGGGGCGGGGAGAGAGTGCCTGTGCATGTGTGTGTGGACATGGAAGTCAGGCAACAACCCCAGGTGTCATCCTCATGAATATGGTCCATCTCCTCTGAGACACAGTCTCTTGTTGGCCAGGAGCTCATCAATTTTGCTAGACTGGCTGGCCAGGGAGCCCCCTGTCTTTGCTTTGGCAATGCTTGGATTACAATCACACACCACTGCTTTTTATGTGAGTTCCGGGGAATCCATCCCAGATCCTCATGTCTGTGAGATAAACACTTAAGCAGCACTCCTGGACCCAAAGCCTGCCACTCTCAGTAGGAAGGGTTAAGCATGCTGTCCAGTCATGCACACCGAATGCCTCTGGAGTTGAACTGAGTGATCAAGGAAGACAGAAAATATGCCAGTAAGGGAAAGGATGCCATGGGGCTCTGACCAATAGGAAGCCGTTTGTAAACCAGATGAGCAAGATCACCCAGGTACACCGCAATCAGTTTACCCAGGATAGAGATCACCATACCCCAAGGTATTATAGAGCTCTCTTAAGGATGTGGGCAAAGAAAACCCTGTGCTTGGCACTGAAGACTCAATTCACCTTCTTCATTATGACAAGGGCTTAAGACCACACCTTGCTTTTTGCTCAAGAGAACTATGAACCAGAAGAGGAAGTGCTTTCTAAGTCAATCACAGTAGTATTATTGCTCTACTTCATTAAAGTTTTAAAAAATTGCATTTACTTATTTGTGTGTGTGTATGTACATGTGTGTGTGATGCATGCATGCCAGTGAGCAATTACTGTGCACCACAGTTAGGGCATGGAGGTCAGAGGACAGCTTTTCTTTCAACATGTATGCCTTAGGAGCAAACTCCTGTTGTCAGACTTGGCAAGTGCCTTTACACAGTGAGCTATCCTGATGCCATCATACTGTTTTTTAAAAGGCCGAAAAGCCCTAGAAAGATCACAGGGGAAAAGGTAGAAAAGTAAGAAAGAGGAGACTGTGGGGAGAGAAACAAGACCTGGGTAGAGTTGCTGCAGATGCCGGCCCCCAAGTGTGGACTTCATACGAGCTGCATAGGTTTTGTTTCAATACAATGGAGGTCTTTATACCAACCCGAATTTTCAGGGAAGTTGGGTGTCATATTTCTTCATAGAATCCACATTATGTTTAAATGGCCAGCATTTCATGGGAATGAACACTTTTTAGAAAGTTTTGATCAATATAAAAATACATGTCAGTTATTAGCTTATGAATGAAACTTACCCAAATAGAGAAGGCCAGCTCATAGTATCCAGTTTTATTCGATTCCTTAGATGTTTTAGGTGTACTGTGCCTAGTGTGGGTACTTTATAAACTAGGCATAGGGAAATGTTTGTGTCTCATTTCTTGACTTGCAGTATGTCTGGTTGTAGCATCGCATTGACTTAGAATTCATGATCATTTGATCAATGATCGATGATACTGAAGGAATTTACATTCTTTGTTTTTGGCTGTGTGTAGTGTGTGCAAGTGTACATGTTGTGTGTATGCACATACACATGTATGTGTGTATGTACCTTCTTCTGTTGTTCTTCACATTATTATTTGAGGCCAGCTCTCTCACTGAGTATGGAGTTCACTGATTCTGCCAAAGTAGCTGACCACTGAGTCCTAGGGTCTGCCTGCCTCTGCCATCCTGGTCGCAGCTAGGGTTCCAGGTGTCCATTACATGCCCTGGCTTCTCCTGTGCATGCTGGGCTTACTCCCTTGGTTCCTTGTACTGGCATAGCAAAGGTTTTACCCACTGAGCCATCTCTTTTGCCATTTTATAAAGAAAGATACTATGAAAACATAATTTGGGGCCCACATTTGACTTACCAGAGCAGGAAGTAGCCTATAAGGACTTTAACCCGGAGCATCTACATTGATGTTCTTAACCTCAAGAATGTATTAGTCAGGTCAAAGATCCCTGGACACAGCTGGTTCTAGGATTGCACTCACGCCATTGCCTGTTATGATCTCCAGCTGCTCCTCCGATGCCATTTTCATGGTTCTATTCCAAAATGCCAAGTAAGTACATTAAAACCAAATGGGTGATTTGTCATCAGAGAGGATACCGTAGACAATTCCCAAAGACACTAGTGAAAACGTATCTGTCAAAGCATCTTCTCGGTCTTCCCCTTTTTATGAAGAAGTGATTGTTAGACTTCTGCCCTTGGGTCCACTAGTTCCCAGCAGTGTAAGGCTTCTGCCTTTCATTTCCTGCATTGGAAGGGAATGGAAATAGCTACTTCCAGAACTCCTGATTTGCGTTCTACGATCCCTGTCTCTCTTCTTCCTCCCCCATCATTACCTATGGACTGTCATGGGAGAACACAGCTGTGAGGGAGAGATGCTGGCTGGATACTATTCCACACCAGTTGGGAAGAAAGGCTTACAAAGAGGCTGCGGGTGACCATGTGTGCATTTGCACCTGTGGAAAGATGCACACATTAGCAGTTTCATAGCTGCTCTTTTTGCCGCCAGCCCTTCACAGACATCACCAGCTTCCTGGGTGGCTCCTCTAATCAGCACACTTGGCAGCTGGAACTTTCCTTTGGGTCCTCCACACTGCCATCCAGCACTGCTGCGGTGTGTAGACAGGAGAGAGAGCAGAGGTACAGGTCTCTTCACTCTTGAGCCTTTCAACATGATAGAAGACAATGGGAGGCTCCCTTCTGCCTTCTTTTGAGGGGCACCTTGGAGTCATAAAGGAGAGGGGATGGCTGCTTTCTTGTTGGGGGGCTGTGATACTCTTAATGGGATTAACAAGTAGGACCGTGCTGTGGGTTTCCAAAGCCAACATCTCCACTGGCCCCGTGCTCCCTCTCTTAGGAACCTCTCAAATACTATTGGGGAGCACCCAGATAGACAGAAATGTGACTAGGAGAGCTCACCCAGGGAAAACACCCACTTTGTTTTACTACTGCAATAGAGGTGTGAGGCTCTTGTCTAATTTCTTGGTACTCTGTCATGTGCTGCACATGTGGATAAGTAAGGCGAGGTAAGGCCAACAGCAAGTTACACAGTATTGCGGCATCGAATCTTACAAGGTGTTTCCCTCTTAAGAATGATGTTTCATCCCAGCCAAAGTGCCCTCAGCCTGTCTTCCATCCTCTCAGGTATCTCTGGACTCTCCTTTTATAAAAGATTAGGTACACCCCTCCCAAATTTAAACCAGCTAAACGCAGTATGGAATCATTGCCACATGCATAAGGGCTTTTCTTCCCCTCTCTCTCTCTCTCTCTCTCTCTCTCTTTCTCTGTGTGTGTGTGTGTGTGTGTGTGTGTGTGTGTGTGTGCACATGTAAAGGCCAGAGGTTAACCAAGGTGTCTTAGTCAACCACTCTTAACTTATTAAAAAAATTCTTCTCTTGCCGGGCAGTGGTGGCACACGCCTTTAATCCCAGCACTTGGGAGGCAGAGGCAGGCGGATTTCTGAGTTCGAGGCCAGCCTGGTCTACAGAGTGAGTTCCAGGACAGCCAGGGCTATACAGAGAAACCCTGTCTCGAAAAACCAAAAAAAAAAAAAAAAAAATTCTTCTCTTATATATTATATCCAACCTCCCCCTGTCTCTTCCCCAGATCCATCCCTGCCCCCCTCAATCTCTACTTCATCTCCTCCCAGACAAGAGCAGGACTCCTGGGGATATCAACCAAACACAGCTATAATAACACTAGGCATATACTGTCACACCAAGGCCAAGTGAGGCAACTCAGTAGAGGGAATAAGGTCCCACAGTAGGCAAAAGAGTGAGGAGCACACCCCCCCCCCCCTCACAGATAGGCTTTCCACAGGATCCTCAAGCTATTCAGCCATAACCTAGGCCACACCCCTACAGGTTCCTTGATCTCTCAAGTTTCTGTGAGTCCCAGTCAGTTGATTCTGTGCTCTCCTGGCGTGTCCCTGACCCCTCTGGCCCTTCCAATCCTCAGCAGGACTCCTGACCTCTATCTAATGTTTGGCTGTGGTGCTCTGCATCTGCTCTCATCAGCCGCTGCTTGAAGTCTCTCTGGTCTCTTTGATGATGATTCTGCTAGGCCCCACTTTACTGAGGCAAGATCTCTTCTGAGCCTGGAGCTCCCCAATTTGGCTAACTTTAGGTAATCTAACTTGCCCGGTGGGTCCCATGTCAAGAGGGGCTGATGCACCTCTCAGGTTTTTTATGGGGTCACTTCTGATCTGGACTTGGGTCCTCATGCTTGAAAAGCAAGTGCTTCATCTACCAAGCCATGCCGTTCTGTAGCTCTCCATGACACGGTTAAGCCAGGGGGTGCTAAGGAGTTCATGTAGAAGGTTGTCGCAGGGGTTCTCAGCTTCCTCATGCTGTGATCCTTTAACACAGTTCCTCGTGTCATAATGACCTCCAACCATAAAATTACCTTCGTCGCCACTTCATAACTGGAATATTTGCTACTGTTATGCATTGCAATGTAAATATCTGCTTTTTCCATGATCTTCTGAGAGGTCATGGACCATAGGTCGAGAACCACTGATGTAGGGAAGTCACGAATGCTAAGCGTAATAGTGGTTCTTGGAATTTTAGTCTTTTCCCAGGAGGGTTGAATGGTGGGGCTACATTGCCAAAATATGTTTTCTTTTATTTCTCCATCAGCCCCTTCCATCTTCACTACAGGCAACTTAAAAATAAATTGGACATATCTTGGTGGCCAGAAACCATGGCAATCAGGATGAAATCATTATCGGAGCAGAAATAACAAGCTTTGATAAAGCTATCCAGAGAAACACAGTCCTGAGAGCATCTACACACTTGTCTGGACCCTTATGCCACCAAATTAGATTGGGTTTGACATCAGTGCTCTTGTTGGGAACCATGAAATGTTGATCCCATTCTAAGCCCCGGTCTTCTCATCTAGAAACAATGGCCTGCTTCACAAGATTGCCATGAGGGTTAATTTACTTTAAACATAATATCCAAGAAACAGCTTGAGGTTGTGCCTGTTTAGGAGTTGGCGACTGTCATTTTCAGTCAGAGTCATAGTCCGTCGTTTAAATGAAACTTTCTAAAATGCATTTCCGGTTGCTTGCTTTGGAACACCAGTTGCAGGCCGTGAAGGCCGAGTCTTCACACATTCCCCGATGCTTGCTTAGGGACAATGAAGAGATTGAATGTGTAGTTCTCCTGTGTGATTAGTTTACAAGTGTCCTCTCCTGCTTGCCACTTTCTTAGTTAGGGTTTTATTGCTGTGAAGGGACAACTTGACTACAGCAACTTTAACAAAGGACAGCATTGAATTGGGGCTGGCTTACAGTTTCAGAGGCTTAGTCCATTATCATCATGGCGGGAAGCATGGCCATGTCCAGGCAGATAGGGTGCGGGAGAAAGAGGTGAGAATTCTTCATCTTGATCCAAGGCAGCAGAAAGGAGCTGTGTAAATGTGTGTAGCTTGAGCACATATAACCTCAGAACCCACCTCCACAGTGACCCACTTCCTCCAGCAAGGCCACACCTACTCCAACAAGGCCACACCTGCTGATAGTGCCACTCCCCATGGGCCAAGGAGTCTGTGGGGCCCAAACCTGTTCAAACCACCACAGCACCTCTCTGGGTTTTACTTCTTTGTAAATAAAATGAGAACAATGCCCATCTTCCTTGTGTATGTGTCACAGATGTTAGATAGCCAATTAAAAAGTGGACCAAGCCAGGCGGTTGTGGCACATGCCTTTAATCCTAGCACTTGGGAGGCAGGCAGATCTCTGAGTTCAAGGCCAGCCTGGTCTACAAAGTGAGTTCCAGGGCAGCCAGGGTTATACAGAGAAACTCTGTCTTGAAAAAAAAAAAAAAGTGGACTAAACAAAACTCAATATAAAGTTCAAATGGGTTGGCTTTATCATTTTCACTGGATCTGAAATAGCAACGGGGGAAACGTGGCAAAACCACTTCAAAGGTAGTCTTAGCCATGAAGAACGAAGAACTTGGAGTCGGCCAGTCTAGGCTTGGCAGGCACTCTGGAAGGATGAGGGTGTGGGATTTTGGACAGGTGACCACTATACTCAAGGCTCCCATTGTTCTCATCTGTGAAATGCAGGTACTGGTTGTAGCTCTGCGACTCTGTATGCTAAGACTCCTAGGAATTGTAACACTATTTTTTTTTAAAGCCTCCTGGAGTCACAGTGCCAAGGAAGTGGATTGAGAAGCTGACCGCCTGCCATTCATAAAAGTTTATGGTGTTTAAAAACTAAAGCTTCAGTGCTAGGCATTTGACACCATTTGATGTAGGCAAACAATTAAAGTGGGTTAAAAACAGTCTTGATTCTGGATGAGAACCACCGGTTCCTTCAACATTCCAGAGTGCCTCGGAACCTCAGTTATCTGTCTGGAATCACTGCTCCGAGGGTTGGCTATGTGATCAGTGGTTTGTCAGCCAGACAGTGTACAAGGCAGTGGGGGACAACCCCCAAGGCCACAGCTACCTCTTTTGATGGCAATTTTTTTTTTCCATCTGGGCTTTAGCTCCTTGGTGTGTCTGGACGCAGGCTTCTAGAACTAACTGTTCATGGTGTAAGTTTCGGCTCATAGTCTAGAATGTCATCCTGAAAGATCATGAGGCTCAGCCCTGATCCGTGGAAAGAGTTCTGGGATTAATTAGCAATGTCTGCCATGCTTAGGTGTGGCAGGACCAGTGTCACATATGTGCTGTCCCTCCAAGGCAGATTGGGATGCTCCTTTAGGATGCACACCATCCACTGGGCAGCACATCAAGGACTTGGGCCAGGGTTGTTTCCGGTGTCCTGGAAAAAATGTTTTTCCAAGCCTCCGGCAGGTTCTGTATTATCCTCTGGGGGAGGCTCATTCTAGTTAAGTGAGCAGACAGAATGGAAGAAAGGAAGTCTGTTGATTCTGCTTCACAGTCACAAGACAGGAGCTGCAAGACCAAGAAAGCTGGAAATTCTACCATGTAATTCCACAGAAACTCCAATGAGGACCAGGCAAGGTGCCCCCTGGCCCAGCAAAGGCAACCACAGACCACAGACCTTGCCGGGCTGTGGCCAGAGGTCATGGCTCCAAATTCCCTGGACACTAGTTCCTTGGTAGGCATCCAATTATTCACGCCATAGCTAATGGTCCTGGAGAATTTGCCAGCCTGTTTAAAAGTGAGGGTGCCTCTCAGTTATCCCTGCTGAGGAAGTGAGCCTCTGAGGGCTGTTTCTCTCCAGCTCTGGAATGTGATTTATGCTTTTGTACTGTTGATCTGCTTTCCCGTGATGTTTGAGCATTTCAGATTTTTTTTTTTTTTTTTTTAGAACAGTGGAGGGAGTGAGGGGTGCTTTCTGCAGCTCTCCATGTGTTTTTCATATTTTCATAGCCAAGTGTCTCTGAGCCATCTTACTTTAAGCCTATGAATGGGTATCAATAGACTATCTACACCTGTGTTCTATTGTGCTTTCACTATGTGCTCCCTGGGATCCTGATAGCTGTGCCACAAGGGTGGATTCAGAAGTGGGTTGGGCAAAGTTGCGAGAAGGGGCTAGAGGCCATACACTGTCTATGAAGAATCTACTAGGGACCTCACAGACCCACAGGGTGGCCCCGACTTCCTTTGTTCCTTTGGCTTCCTGTGTTTTCCAGTGGCTGCACTTGAGCTCTGCATACAATTAACTTTCAATTATCCCGAGCCTGATTAGTCAGTTTGCAGATTAACCAAGGTGAAGGCTCACCTGGGTCTGCTAGGTGCTCTTCAACTCAGTCGATCTTGCTGATTAATTAGTTGGTTATGGCTGATTGCCCGCTTAGGGAGCCTGAAGCCCTGGACTGGGCTACTTACAGCTGGGGAGGCTGATCAAGGGACAACTTTCCCCGTGCTTTTTGACTCTCTTTAGCCAGAGAATTTTCACAGAAAATCATAGAAAACTCTGGATTCTCTAACACAGACACTGAGAGCACAGGGTCTAAGACATACCCTGGCGTGGGGAGGGAGGAGTGTCCTGCTGCAGATCGCTCACTCACTCCACCTTTTGTTTCAACCAACCCACTTTGCAAATTGGGAAATTTAAGTTGACCGCAGGGCGCTGTGAAATTTGAAAGGCTTTGCCGTTAGAAATCTAATATGTTGAAAGTAGGCCCAGTGTACAGCAAAGGGGGCTGCTGTCCCCCCTCCTCCTCCTCAGTCTGTTGACTTCCTCCCTCCAAACATCTAGACTGACAGCCCCCCCCCCCTCGAAACACCAAACATTGGATCCTATCTGAGGTCTGTGGAGGTCAAAGCCATGGTGACAGTGGGGGAAAGGTGCTGTCTGCAAAGAAAGGTAGATCCCACGAAATCCCTGTCTCCTCAAGGTGACTGTTCAGGATGCTCGAGATTAGATCTCATTGTTGTCCTCCCTCACAGAAGCTGAGCGCCTTTGCCTGAGTCTCCATTGGGTGAAAGGGCAGAGATTATATTTATTGGCTGTACCTTACACAAGGTCAGAATATTATTAATTCTGCAACCTGCAGACAATCCATCTTTCACCACGTTTGGGACCATCTCAGTTTGAGCAACAGATAACTCCAGTCTTATGGATAAACTTCAATTCGAGAAAGTATCCACTGAGGATTTGGGTGTGTGGATCATAGAGAAAGAGGGGGCTTGCACACATCATGTTTAATGGGGTTCCCGTAGGTGATCCCTTATTGCTTCAGTAGCACTCTTTGGAGCACCCAACATGTCTTCCTCTCTGAGGTCTCGTTTCCCAGACCTTCATGTCATGGGCTTAGCATCGCCACTTCTTGCTAGCCAGGGCCATGGGTTTCTTTGGTCCTTCGTGTTTTCCCAGGGCTGTCAGTGTGTATGTACAGTCTAGAGATCACATTCTATTAACACAAAGAAATCTGCTTGGGCTGCCTGGTTTTGCAGTCACGTGGAGAGAAATGTGTTTCTTTGGTCCGCCAGCCTGCAGCTCTCTGTGCAAAATACAGCAGAGAGCTGGGCACTGGGCCAAGCTTACATTTCACTTCGGAACACACTTTCGAATCACTCCTTGGCAGAACATCCCCGGTGGTGTCTATTTGGGGAGTAAGTTAGAGAAGTGTTGTTTTTCTCTTATGAGTGTCAGGAGATAGGACCTTTAGAACATGTTTTACTCTCTCTATCCTCGCATCTTCAGGGTGCCCAGATAGCAGTGTGATCCAGGAAATGGCAGCAACAGCCACAGAAAGAAAGCCCCCTTTTTGTCCCTGGCTGCCCTGCCTAAAGCAGTGAACACAGGCGCTGCCAGGGATGGAGAAACTTAAAGCCAGGGTTAATAACATCAAAAGCAAATTTCTGCAACTCTACGGCAAAGGAGCTACTCTCCCAGATAAAGCAACATTGTTATCCAAATCTTACTTTCCAAAAGATCTGAGACTTTTCCTAAGGTTGGGCCTCAGCCAGCCAGTGAAGGAAGTTACTCCAGCGAGCCTTTGGAATGGTAAATGCTATAAAAATAAACAAACAGACCTCTTCCATTCCCTTCTCTCCCCCTTTTCTATTTTTCTAGCCCCACACCCCATACCCCAACCCGGTGTTCTTTAGCCCTCTGCAGCACCCTGCCTGCTCGCTCAAGAGGCTGCTCCCTTCCCCACCTCCTTCTCCTCTGGGACCACTGCCTTCTGTAAAACAAAATGCCTAACTTCAAATGAGGGGCTCAGGAGCCAGGAAGTCTAATTCAGTCAATCTCCCCCTGTTGCCTCTTGTTCTCTTCTTGTAAAGTGGCGACCTTGAAGCCTACAGTGAGGTTGAACAATGAAGTTGCTTTGGGAATTTTAAACCTCCTGAAGAAAGATAAGAATGATTTAAAAAACGGTTTGCTGGCGTAGTACAGACTTCTCTTTTCCTAGTGAGCTAGACCCCTCTCATGAGAACAAACTTTTGTCTTTGCCATCCCTCCCACCCATAAGCAAGCCTTGCTCTCATTCTAGTATTTGAAATTTGGGAAGGCTGGCCTTTCTGTCAGTACTGTGTGCCCAAGAAGCAACTGATAGAGACATAGAGAACCTTCTCTAGCAGAGGCCTGTGCCTGGCTGCTGCCTCCTGGGCCAAATAGCCACCGGGAGCCCCCCGCACACACACACTCGTTGTAGAGGATGCCTAGACTCTCAGAACCAGGCTACAGCTTCCTACTGCTCAGCTCCTGGTGAAGCCTTTGCTTACTTTGTGGAAGGTAGGTGACAGGGACCCATCCACCTGCCTGGAAACCTGTTTGTTGGTAATTCACTTTAAAAATAATGCGAAGTTCTCACACGGCTGCTGGGAGGGTTAACACACCCATTGGGGGGAAGGGGAAGAGCATTACTTCACAGGATAGCACCATGAGGAGGTTAGGTAAGGTTACCAGAGAGATGAAATCACCTTGCACCTTCCAAGAGATCTGCGAGTGTTGAGCAATAGCAGGGAGTTCAGAGCCACACCCCCTTCCCTTTATATATCAGACTGGGATATCTTGAAGTTCTGTTTTCTTTTTGGAGGAGGCTGCTGATTAAACACGCAGCTTCATACATCCCAAGCATACCCGTTACCACTGTGAGATCTACCTGCAAAACCATTAAATTTTTTTTTTTGATGGAGGACTGGGAGTTGAGGGTGGGGAGTGGGGCTTGGCAAAGTCTCTGAGGAAATGAATGGAGAATCAGTCACCTTCATCAACATCAGGTGTCCATTTTCCACTGTGAATGTGTGGATTGATTTCTCAGTGTCTTAGGCATGGTGAATGAATACCTGGCTAGTTACAGTTTGACACCCAGGGAAAGACTATCGACCTCTGCCCCCACTTAGGAAGTGTTTTCCAGTATGTAATTTCATTTTACAAATTACAGTGTATATCTTTGTAACATTATAACAATAGAGGGCAGTTCTTATTTAAGATGATGCCTGGACTGAGAGAATCAGTCTTTAAGGTCGTAAGGCCTGATTGTTGAGCCTTTCCTTTCATCAACAGAGAAACTTTAAGCTCACAGGTTTTTTTTTTTTTTTTGCCTTTTGCACAAGAAAGGGGCTGTGGCAGCTGTTCTAGGCTCCCCAAAACTCTGGACACTTCCTAAGGTGATCTTGTCAATTCTTTGTCACTAGGTTTCTGTCACTCTAACACTTCCTCTCTTGTTTTCCACCAGAACAAGTAGCCAGGCAACTTTAGTTGAGTGAATGAATGAATGAATGAATGAATGATGTATCAAGGATTCGGCTTTGTTAGAATGACTTTTTGAAAGATGCTTGGGTTGGCAGAACTTTTTTTTCCAACCTTTTGGGCATAGCTCAGCCAGTGGGTCTAGGAGGAGGCCGAGTGTAGCCTCCCCCAGCTGAGGCAGTGACAGACTCTCGGATTCTTTCCTCGCAGCAGCACCTCCAGTCTGCTCTTCTTACCTGTCATTATCGTGATCGGTTGTACGAAGGGCAAGAATAAAGAGACCTTTCAGAGTAGAGGGTTTAGATGCTTCCGAAGCCAGTTGGTAAAGCGGTTTTGTTTCACAGACACAAGGACATGGTACTCCCTAATATCCATATAAAAAGCTGATGCAGTCACGCGAGCTTTCGAGCACTTGCGTGCGCGCGCGCGCGCGCGCACACACACACACACACACACACACACACACAACACACCATCAAGTTACATTTCTTTGATTAATAAATAAAGGTAAGCACTTCTCTACGGACATGCTTGTTGCAGCTTCTTTGTGTGTGAGATCTGCCTGTTTACAGACTGGTGAGTCTCCCCACGCCAGCCACCAGCTGCCACTGAAACAGAAGTGGCCAGTCCTGAAGAGAGCCACCTCACAGTCAGCGCCAGGCACGACTGCAGTGTCACCCTGGGGGAAAGAGTTACCTGCATCTTTCCAGTGCCCCACACTGTATCTGCCTGTTCTGAGCCTGCCACCCCATCCCAGGCCAGGGATGCATGCCAGGGAATGGACTTCTGCAGCTGGAGTTGTTAGTCTTTCCCACATTCACCATGCCTCAGTTTACCTATGTGTTAAAGAGAGAAATAGCCCTCTTACCGGCAGCAAAGTTCTCTAGTTAGAAGTGATGCCTAACCTTATCCAGTTGATATTACAGACCTGTGTAAATCTAACTACTTGTCCAGCCTGGAGAACTTCAGTTTTCATAATAAAAGAAGACCAAACTGTGATGATTCCACATCTGTTTGCTTGATTTTTAATCTCTCCTATACCTGCCCTTCCATTTTATCAATAAGCAAGCGGGGTGTTAGCCCAGTGTATGGGATTTTACATTTCCTTTGTTTATACTGTGTCAAAGGGCAAGAGGCAGATTGGCCTGGAGTTCTTCTGTGTTCCACTCTGGGATGGAGAACGACCCCTTGTCTTGAACCATATGGAGAGATCGCCTTCTCGGCAGATAGATATGTAAATAAACAGAGCCAACTTCAGAGAAAGGTCCAGTGCAGCCTGGAGACACAAGAGCAGCTTCTGGGCATGGCAGCTGCACTGGACAATAGCCAGTCACCATTGTGCTCCACAGACGGAGGACAGAGCTTTCCTTTCCCCCACCTGCCCGGGGACATCCTTACTCTGGCAAGAAACTCTGTACTCTCTGATCTGAGTCTCGACCTTCTATCAGGCAGTAAGTAGAAAAGGAACAACTCCCTAGTCCTAGTTACCATTCCTTCCTTTTATGCTTAGAAGAGTCAGGGCACTAGGCTACACAGTTTATATGTGTTATCTCATTAAATTCCAAAGCCACCCCTGGGCATTAATAGCAGTAGTATTAAATCGGTACTGTTATCGCTGTCCTTTTATAGATGATGCCCAGAGAAAGGGGGGCACAAATGGTACAGGCAGCAGTTAGCCGGCAGGGCCGGGATAGGAGGCAATGTCACCATCTGGCACTGGGACTCTAGAGTAGGTCACTGCAGCCTCCTCCACTATTCAGGAGAGGGCTCTTTGCCTGCAGAAGATAGCGGAATGTCAGGCGCCATCAGTGCACCTGTGCCCACGGGATGGGATGGTGGCTGCTAGGATCTGGGAGCCCAAATGTGGAGGGACAGAGAGGAAAACATGTTTTGATCTGGCTGCATCTCTAAAGTTCTAGGCTTTCTTTAACCAGCTCCTAGGAAATCTAATTTTAAAGAACAGCCAGACCAGCTTGTAAAACACAAGGTTTATGTTTAAATCATGAAGATTTAGTTTAAAAGTGAATTTTGTGCTTTGGTATGACTCTCAAAGCCTCGATTCCTTCTGACAGAAGAGCAGCAGAGAAGCCCTTGGCACGCACAAACAAGCGGTATGTAGGAAAGGCCAAGCAGGAGTTAGAAACACGGAATGATGCTGTGTTTCTGAGGCCACTGGTGTCCAGCTCCAGCATCG
>JADRCD010182473.1:1374-12954 GCA_019843815.1 Montemys delectorum
AGAGAGAGAGAGAGAGAGAGAGAGAGAGAGAGAGAGAGAGAGAGAGATGAGTGGAGGGAAGAGTCTCTGGGTAGAGGGTCAGGCTAGGCTAGACCTGGGCTGCTTCTCTTAGTGCTATTAACCATTGAGCCATCTCTCCAATCCCCCATGCCCAGCTTCTTAAATCCTATTTATTTTCTTTGAGAAAGAGTCTCAGTATGCAGTCCAGGCTGGCCAGGGACTTGAGGCACGCTCTCTGCCGCAGGCTCCCAAGTGATGTGCCCTCAAGCTTGCTTCTTCAAGAGGCTCCTGCACAGGGCTATGGATAAGGCCCCAGATGCTCGTGCCAGTTTCCCAGATAACTTGGCCCTCTGTTTCCTTGTGTCGTTCCGTCCTCATGTACCCCCTCACCAAACATCTGTGGACCTTGATTTGGAGCGCTTGCTGCAACCTGTTGAGGACCGTTCCAGCAGCTATCACACTTTCCCTGTGAGATGCTGGCTCCAGAATTCACCTGTCAGGGCTGAGGATGTGGCACTGTTGTACTGTCTGCTAAGGATTCACGAGGCTCCAAGCTCAATCTCAAGCATCCCATAAAACTGGGTGTGGTCGTACATGCCTGAACGAAGAGGGTCAGAAGTTCAAGGTCATCTTGTACTAGTAATAAGTTCTAGGCCACGCGCTAGGCTATATGAGACCCTGTTTCAAAAGAATTATTTTAGATAAAATAAACAGATGTCAATCAGCCGTAGCGTTTCACCCTGTCATCCTGAGAGGAGGAGGCAGGAGAATTGCTGCCAGTTAGAAACCAGCCGTGTGTTCTATGAGACCTTGTTTCAATAGTAAAGTTGAGTAAGACTGACACGGTAGTGAAAGTCTTTAAAATCTAGCACCCGGAAGGCAGAGGTGGGCCTATCTCTGTTGAGTTTGAGGGCAGCCTGGTCTACACAGAAGGGTTCAGGCCTGCTAGGGGCTATGTAGTGAATCTCTGTCTTACAAAAACAATTTTTTTTTAAAAAAAATCATAAAATAAGCAGTTGTCATCTCAGCATGGAAGAGATGCACACGCATCATCCCAGCCCTTGAGGCGTTGAGGGTGGAGTATTGTTGTGAGTTGGAGGCCAGCATGGGCTGCAGAATGAGACCTTGTCTCAAATATAAAAATGAAAAATTTAAAAAGCCGAAAACTGCAGCTCAGGAGTTGGGAAGGACTTAACTTTCCACCGCAGGGCCCTGGTCCGGATAGGGAGCGACATCCTGGGTCCCCACGCGGGGCCGGGATGCATTGGGCGGCGGGGAGTCCGGGCGTCCGCAGGGTCCGGGCTGCGCGTGTGAAGGTTACAGTCTGCGCCGGGCGGGGGCCGCGCTGTTGCTGGGGTCTGCGGGGCCTGCCTGCGCCCGCGCCCTGCCTCCATCTCGGCCAGCCAGTGAGCGGTACTCGCCGCCGTTGCCAGGGGAAACTCGCCGCCCCGTTACCCAGCAACAAGCCTGGCCCAACCAGGCGCGAGGAGCCCCCAGGCCCCGCCCGCCGCTGCCCATCGCGTGCCCAATGCCAGGCGAGCAGAGCCGGCCCGGCTCCCGGAGACGGCGAGAGCTCTCATTGGCCGCCGCCAAAGTCCTCCCGGATCTGGGGGAGCCCTCGTTGTAGGGCGGGGGGGGGGGTGCGGGGGAGTCGGGCCCCGGGGAGCTGCAGGCTGCGCGGCCCGCGAGCTCTGTGGCCGGTTGGGGTGAGACCTCGGCTCTTCATGCTGTCCCGCACATCTGCAGGGCAAGGCTACGCGTTTAAGAGGAGATGGGATGGGGTGGAGGTGGGGTGGGGTGGGGGATGTGCAAAGTGTACCCATGCCACTACTGGAAGGTCCCACGGAGTTAGTCTTAGGAAAATAGCCACCGAATATCCCCCTTCCATAAAAAGGCCTTTGCAGGGTGACCCCAGGAAGGCAGGGAGTGACTCTACCCATGCCCCTAACAGAATTCAGAGTACCTGCTGTGGAAAACAAGTTGCAAGACTTTACAGAAGAGAAATTGAGCGATGGCCTCACAAAGACAGTGGTACATCAGACATGGTGAGGCTGCCCTGCCATCCCAGCACTCCAGAGGCTGAGGCGGGAGGATTGCTGAGGGTTTGAGGCCTTCCTGTGCCACAGAGCAAAACTTTCTCAAACATACAACGGCAACACCCTCCCCCCAACACACGCAATAGACTTCTGGAATCATTAAAAACAAGGACACCAGCAGGCATGGTGCCTCATGCTTTTATTTCAACCCTTGCAGAGGCAGAGGCAAGAGGATCTCTGTTAGGTTCAATGCCAGCATGGTCTGTGCACAGAAAGGGAGGTAGAGGCAGGAGGGTCATGAGTTCAAGGTTATCTCTGGGTACATAGTAAGTTTCTAGGCCAGCCAGCCTTGCATTTTGAGATCCCTTCTCAAAACCTAAGACAACACAAAGAGAGAAAAAAACAAAAACAAAAACAAACGCCAAGGACATGAGCCAGAAATGATGGTGCACACGCCTGGTATCCCAGTACTTGGAAGGTGGGAGCAGGAGGATCAGAGATTCAGGGCCAGTATGGGTGTGTAGGAAGTTCAAGGATAACCTGGGCTACAAAATAAGAATCCAGTCCCTTCTCCCCAGAGACTACTAGCCCCAAGAGACAAGGTCTCTTTCAAAAAGGCGCCAGACTGGAGATTAGGCTCAGTTCACAGAGGGCTTGCCAGGTGTTCATGAGTCCTGAGCTCCACCCACAGCACCCTATAAAGCTGAATATAGTGGTCCATCCCTGTAAGACCAAAAATAGGGAAGCAGAGGCAAGATGGCCATGAGTTCAAGGTTATCTCTGGCTACATAGTATGCTTTTTGAGGCCAGCTTGAATTATATGAGATCTTATTTTTTTAAAAAAAACTTTGTATGTGTGTGGAAGGGTAGGCAGGAATGTCTGAATGGTCCTTTGAAAATAAAGACCCACATCTTGCCTCACAAGACATAGGAACTGAGGTTTTTGGGAAACAGACCCTCTGATGTCGATGTCTCAGGGAACTCCCAGCCTAATTTACCATATTGGTGCTGATAGACATGTTCCTCCCCCAACACATACAAGGGCCATTAGACCCTCAGGTGTCTAGTTCATCCATGTGGTCACATGCCCATCCTTGAGGCGCAGACCCACACTCTTTTCTCTCCCGTAAGCACTTGTTCCTGGGGTCCATCTTGTTGATCTCCCAGAACCAAGGGAACCCGATTTCACATTTATTATGTACTCCTTAGCACTCAGTCTACCCCAGACCCCAGAGAGCAGATCAGCCAGGCAGTGGTGGCGCACGCCTTTAATCCTGGCACTTGGGAGGCAGAGGCAGGCGGATTTCTGAGTTCGAGGCTAGCCTGGTCTACAGAGTGAGTTCCAGGACAGCCAAGGCTACACAGAGAAACCTTGTCTCAAAAAACCAGAGAGGGAGAGAGAGAGAGAGAGAGAGAGAGAGAGAGAGAGAGAGAGAAAGAGAGAGAGAGAGAGAGAACAGAGAGAGCAGATCAAGGCCTTAAAGTGAATGCTGGGAGCATCCAGGGGGTGCTTCAGACTTTAGGACTGAATAGATACGGTGATTCATGCCTGTAACACCCAGGAGGGTGAGGCAGGAGGATTGCTAAGAGTTCCAGGTTGGACTGGGCTGCAGAGTGAGATCCTGTTTTCATAAAAACACAAGCAAGCATAACTGTATTCAGGTCTGTATTCATTTCCAGCTACTTGCAAAGCTGAGGCAGGAGGATAGACTGTTTATAGTGTGTATGGACTACAGAGTAACTTCAAGGCTAGCCTGGATGACTTAGTGACAGTTCTGTCCTTAGGGGATAACTGTCTAAAAGTAAAAAAATTAAAAACTAAAGTGGGATGTAGCTCAGTGAAGGATTCCTAGCCTAGCGTGGGTGAGGCCCTGGGCTGCATCCCCAGCACTGCCAAACAAACAAACAAACAAACAGACAGACAAACAAACCCAACACCAAACACAAAGCAGCAAATGAGTGAGCATTAACAAAAAGACCTCAAGCCTAAAAGATCCAGAAATCTGCTACCACCGACTCAGGGCTGGAAGCCCCTAGTCTCCAGGGACACTGATACGCACTCTTCAGTCACTTTAGAGAGGCCCAGATTCCTTAGTCCTCACCCCAGGGACACCAAAGGCGCCGAGCCTTCAGCTCCAGACCCCAGCTCCAGTCCTCAGTGGAGCCCAGGTGCGGTCCGCCCCTTCCCTGGTACCTGGGGGGGAGGGGGCGGAGACTAGGATTACTCAGCCTCCAGAATGAGGCGATGACATCATCCTTGGGGGGGGGTGACTAATGGCCGCACTGGGGGGAGGCGGGGAAGTTTACCCGGTAACAGCGGCAGCCGCTTGGCCCCGCCCCCAGGAAGTGCAGGAAGGGGGAGGAACTGCCCACAAATACACAAACACACGTCCGTCCTCCCCGCATCCCTCCCCCAGCATCCCACGTGCACTTAGCTTCCACGGACCAGGGCAGGAATGATGTGTGTGTTTATGCGAGTGACAGTTTCCTCTAGCGTGTGGCCAGTGTGTTAGGGAGTTGTTCTATGAAAGCGATCGTGTCAGGGGGTTAGTGTGTCAGTGTGATGGTCCCTGTCAGCACCCTGTCACACGGTGGTGTGTGTGAGTCTGGCTGTCGCGACAAATAGTTGAGTCCTTGGGATGCTTTCCTGTGAAAAGTGTGCAGATATAAGCAGTAGGCTGGCATGTGTCAATGCAATGGTTCCCGTGCGTGCGGGGTTGTTTGTGTGTCACAGCCACGTGTGTACGGGAAGGTTTGTGGATGTGTTGTATCTCTGTACTGATGTCCGTGTGTCTCTCTGATGGCGTCTGCCACTCCAAACACCAGTAGGACTGTGGGCATATCATAGTAATGGGTGTGTTTACATGCTATACACTGCCACCAAGCATATATACCTTATCTATACAATGCCATGTGTCATTTTGAGTACGTCACTGCGGTTGTGTCTGCAGATTGGGTTGCCTGTCCCTGGGACTGTGCACACATCGGTGACATTACGTTGATTATATAAATCTTCCTCAAATGTAGTTGTGACTGTGTGTATGTGTGTGTGTATGGGTAGGTGGGTGGGCTTCAGGCTGTGCCACTCTTACTTGTGACAAGGTCATTGTGTGTCCGTGTGCTGGTATGTGTGAACTGTGCATTGCTTTACTGACTTCAAAAAGATGTAATGCTGATCATCCTGGGGCTGTGTGTGTCTGTGTCTTGGGGATTGTGCATGCTCGTAGGTGTATGTGTGTGTGTTAGTGTGTCTATGTATCTTTGGGTATATATTCATCTATGGTGTATGCTTGTGTTTATGTGCACGTGTGGACTCTGTATGTGCATGTGTACATGTGTATAGGCATGAGGATAGGTATATGTGTGTGCACATGTGAGTTTATATGCGTGTGTATGTGTGACTATTTGTGTATATCTGTGTTGTGCGTACACGCGTGTGAATTCGTTTATGTGAGTGCAGATATAGGTGCACGCGAGTGTATGAATGTGCGTGCACGTGGGTGTGGGTGTGGGACGGTCTCCCGGTGTGTGTGTTACTGTGGAGAAGAACTCCGCGTGTCCGCGGGACAGTGGTGGCGCGCGCCACCGAGCCTGTGTCAGCGGCTTCCTGGGTGTGGGAAGGTGCGCGTGTCTCCAGGCCTCCAGCCCGAGAACAGCGGCGCTGCTCTCTGATTGGTTACAGCCTCGCCAGTCAGAAGCTCCGGAATCCTGCGGTAATTTGGTAACTTGGTAACTGGCCCGCGCCGCCGCGGGGCTGGGGGGCTGGGCGGGCCCACGACGCGCCCCAACCCGCAGGGCTGGTCCCTCCCGTCCGCACGCGCGCATAGCCTGTCCTGCCTCAGCATCCTTGCCACTTGCTTGGTCCCTGTTGCCCAGGTCTCTCCCTATTATTGTCTCTCCTGTCCCACCTCTCTTCCATCGGGTTTGACTTGAACCTGCTTTTCTGTCTCTCCAACCTCTGCCTCTGTCTTGGTCGCTCACAAAAGTCTTTCCCATTCATGCTTCCCCTTTCCTTCCTTCCTACCTCTCTTTCTCTCCATCCCACGGCTAGGCTCAGAATTCACTTTCTTTTTTATTCTGCAAGAAATACCCACTTCGTCCTCGTCCCTCCCCTCAGGCCCAGGGTTCTGGCAGCAGGCCCAGGGTTCTGGCAGCAGGCCCCATACAAGGCAGACTTCAGGAAGAACTTCCCGCCCTGGTTCCAAACCAGAGCGTTATCGCTCGGGCCAGGCGGAGGTCGGGCGGCCCCGTGGCTTCCGGAGGCGCCCGGGCGGGATGAGCTCACTGCAAGTTGGCTAGGATTTCATCAGCTTCCTCTGCCTGAGTTGCCCCCGCGCTGGTCCTGCGCTGCAATTCCACCGTGCGCCTGCTGTCCCCTAATGGCCAAAAGTGGAAGCGCAGGGTTCTCGGACCATGCAGAGGAACCTAAAGTTCTCACAGCAACCCCAGGATTTAGGCCTGCTTCTATAGTGCTGGGACTCGAATCCAGGGCTACTGAGATGAACTACGGACCCCGTATTGACTGCACATGCGGTTGAGGATTTCCGTGTGTGTGTGTGTGTGTGTGTGTGTGTGTGTGTGTGTGTGTATGTGTGTTTGCATATGTATTTAGGACTTCACACATCCTGGCTAAGTTCTCATACATTTAATTATATCCCCAGCCCATTAAAGTTTTTTTTTTTTAAATAAATTGTGTGTAGGGGCTGGAGAGATGGCTCAATGGTTGAGAGCGCGGGCTGATCTTTCAGGGATGGTGTTCCAGGATCCACAAGGCGGGCTTCATTTTTAACTCCAGTCTCAGTGTATCCGACGCCCTCTTGTGGCAGCTGCTGGTACTGCAGACATGGTCTACAAGTGAACATTGCAGGGACAGATATTGCACAGACTGAAAATAATAAATGCTCTTTAAAAAAAAAAAGTGGTTCACGCCTTTAATCCCAGCACTTGGGAGGAAGAAGCAGGTGGATCTCTGAGTTTGAGGCCAGCCTGGTCTACAGAGCAAGCGAGTTCCAAGACAGCCAGGTTACACAGAGATAACCCTGTCTCTTCAAGAAAAACCTAAATAAATAAATAAATAAACAAATAAATAAATGTATGTATGTGTATGTATTTCTCTGTGCATATGCCAGGAGAGGGGATTGTATTCTTTGGGGTTGGAGTTACAGACCATAGTGAGCTGCTCGTTGTAGGTACTGGGAACCAAACTCAGGTCCCCTAGAAGAACAGTAGCTGCTCTCAACCCTGGAACCCTCCCTCCAGCCCATTCTCATCCTATTTGTTCCTTTTTGTTTACTGTCAGGGTCTTGTTAGACTGCCTAAGCTGGCCTTGAACTCACCCAGTGTCCCAGACAGGCCTTGAATCAGACATCCACTCACAGGCGCACAATCCAACTTGTGAACTAGTGTATAAACAACTTGCAGAGGTGGGCTTGCTTTTCCCACCGCATGTGTTCCAAGGCTCCGACTCTGGTTATCAGTCTTGGTGACAAACGCTATTTACACATGGAGCTAACCACTTTGCTAACCGTTCATGTCTGGTCTTTTCTTGAACCTGGAGTTCACCAATCTGGCTATTGAGCTCTGAGACCTACCTGTGTTGGCCTTCCTAATTTAGGGATTACAGATAGGCTTTTACCGGCGTCCTGGGGGATCTGAACACAGATCTTTGTGCTTTTGTGGCAAGCATGTTACTGACTGAGTCATCTCGACAGCCCCACCCCCTTTAAAAAAAAAAAAAAGGTTTCTCTGTGTAGTCTTGGCTGTCCTGGAACTCAATTTATAGACAAGGCTGGTCTCCAACTTGGAGCTTAAGCTGCCTCTGCGTCCTGAGTGCTCTGCACAATCATGCCTGGTTTACAGGCCCCCTTTTCAAGTGTTTAACGTTTAAGGCAGGATCTCATGTAGCCCAGGCTTGCCTTGAACTCATTATGTAGCCAGAGTTGTTCTTGAAGCCCAGATCCTCTTGAACTCTCAGATTCCCTGAACTAGAATTATGTGCCAGGTTTCCAAGAATTATTTGTTGAGTGAATGAGTTTGGTTTCTAATTGCAGCCAGCGCCCCCTCGTGGCAAGTGAGGAGCATATCACCTGCAAACGCTATCAAAGTTCTGGCCACATCTAGACAGCCTGTTGGCAATTCTGAAAGTAACTGAACTAACCCTTCCACAAAAGATTTTCTTTTTCTTTTTTCTTTTTGGTTTTTCGAGACAGGGTTTCTCTGTATAGCCTTGGCTGTCCTAGCACTCACTCTGTAGACCAGGCTAGCCTCAAACTCAGAAATCCGCCTGCCTCTGTCTCCCAAGTGTTGGGGATTATAGGTGTTTGCCTCTATGCCCTGCCTACGTGCTCTTTGGAGCAGACTTACAGATCATTTGCTGCAAAACATGTGTGACTAATAAAAACGTTGCATATTACAGAGAAACCCTGTCTCAAAAAAAAAAAAAGTTGCGGCTGGGCGGTGGTGGCGCAGGCCTTTAATCCCAGCACTTGGGAGGCAGAGGCAGGCGGATTTCTGAGTTCGAGGCCAGCCTGGTCTACAGAGTGAGTTCCAAGACAGCCAGGGCTACACAGAGAAACCCTGTCTGGAAAAAAAAAAAGTTGGATATTTCAGATACTTAATCAAAAAAAGATGAATATTCTTGACGTAAAGAAATAATAAATGAAAGGCTAGAGAGATGGCTCAGCGGGTAAGAGTACTGACTACTCTTCCAAAGGTCCTGAGTTCAAATCATAGCAAGCACATGGTGGTTCACAACCATCCATAATGAGATCTGATGCCCTCTCCTGGTGTGTCTGAATACAGCTATAGTGTACTTACATATAATAATAAATAAATCTTAAAAAAAAAAAAAAGATAAATGTATCCAGGTGACAGTGCCACATGCCTTAGGAGGCAGAGGCAGGCGTATTTCTGAGTTCGAGGTCAGCCTGGTCTACAGAGTGAGTCCCAGGATAGCCAGGGCTACATTGAGAAATCCTATCTCAAAAAAACAAACCAAACCAAACCAAAACAAAAAAGAAACAAGTGTTTCAGGTGACCAAGAACATGTCAGTTACTGGGATCTGATCATTACACATTGTTTATATGTATCAAAATAATATACCCTCTGCACAGTTATGAGTCAACAAAAATTAAAAAATGAAACATTCTTAGGCTGGGCACGGTGGCCCCTACCTGTTATCCCAGCATTCAGAAGGCAGAGGCGGATGGATCTTTATACTTTGAGAACACCCTGGTCTACAACAGAGAGTTCCAGACCAGCCTGGGCTACACTGTGAGACTCTATCTTAAAAAATAAACATTTGGGGCTGGAGAGATGGTTCAGCCGTTAAAAGCACTGACTGCTCTTCTGAAGGTCCTGAGTTCAAATCCCAGCAACCACATGATGGCTCACAACCATTCATAATGAGATCTGATGCCCTCTTCTGGTGTGTCTGAAGACAGCTACGGTGTATTTATATATAATAAATAATAAATCTTAAAAAAAAAAACCATTCCCCTCCACAAACAAAAACAACCTCCCCCCCCAAAAACCCCTCAAAACAAAGCAGGTCGGCAAGGTGGTTCCGGCTAGGGGGTACGGGCACCTCCTGCCAAGTCTTTAGGCCTGAGTTTACCCCTGGGTCCCACGTGGTGGGAGAGAACCAGCTCTGTAGGTTGTTCTCTGGTCTCTGTGTGTGCCACGGCCTGTGTGCTCTCTCTCCTCCCCCAAATTAAAACAATGAAAACACGGGCATGGGCAGAGTAGTTTACATCTGTAATCCTAGCCTTCAGGAGACAGAGACAGGAGAATCATTAGGAGTTTGAAGACAGCTTAGACACAGAGGAACAACCTATCTCAAGAAACTAAAGTGTGCAGATTGGCTCAGTGGTTAAGAGCACTGACTGTTGTTCCAAAGGTCCTGAGTTCAATCCCAGCACCCACAGGGTGGCTCACAACCATCCGTAGGGGTCTTCTGGTGTGTCTGAAGACAACTACAGTGTACTCATATACATGAAATGAAAAAATCTTAAAAAAAAAAAGAGTGGGAGTCTGACTGGGAGTTCAAGGCCAGCCTGTTCTACATAGTGAGTTTCAGGACAGCCAGAGCTACATAGTAAGACCCTATCTCACAAAATTGAAAGGTTTTGTGTGTGTGTGTGTGTGTGTGTGTGTGTGTGTGTATTATATCTGCATGTATTTCTGTGTACCATTTTAGAGTCATCATGTGGGTGCTGGAAACTGAACTTAGTTCCTCTGCATAAGTATTAAGCACTCTTTCTTTTTTTCTTTCTTTTTGGTTTTTCGAGACAGGGTTTCTCTGTGTAGCCCTGGCTGTCCTGGAACTCACTCTTGTAGACCAGGCTGGCCTCGAACTCAGAAATCCACCTGTCTCTGCCTCCCAAGTGCTAGGATTAAAGGCGTGCGCCACCACTGTCCAGGGCCAGCTTATGTTTCAATTTAAAAGAAATAACAACAAAATTGGGCTGAGGATGTAGCTAAGTGACAGAACCTGGTCACAAGCCTGCTTCGCCTACACCACACACATATACACACAGGCACACAGGCAGAGCTGCCCCTGTTGAATTTCAGTGAAGTATTGTTGGCAATTTCTGCTAACTGAAATAACCCTAACATCCAGGAGATGGGCTGGACAAATTGTGGCCATTTGTCAGACGGGGTATCTCACAGCAGAGTCACTCTGACCTGTAGTCCTACCCTAGTACTGAAAAAGCTGAAGCAGGAGAATCAGGAGTTTGGGACCAACTGAGCTATTGTCTTAGTCAACATTTTACTGCTGAGACAAACACCATGAATAAAAAGCAAGTTGGGAGGGAAGGGTTTATCTGGTTTATGTTTTCATATCACAGTCCGTCGGAGGAAGTCAGGGTAGGAACCTGGTGTATTTGTCCTCCAGACAAACACCAAAAAGTTACAACCCGAAGGCAGGAGCTGACGCAGAGGCCATGGAGGGGTGCTGCTTACTGGCTTGCTTCCCAACGGCTGTCTCAGCCTGCTCTATTATAGAACCCAGGACCACCAGTCCAGGGATGGCACCACCCACAATGGGTAAGGCCCTCCCCATCAATCACTAATTGAGAAAATGCCTTACAGCTGGATCTCATGGAAGCGTTTTCACAACTGAGGTCCCTTCCTCTCTGATGACTAACTCATGTCAAGTTGACAACAAACCAAGCCAGTACAGATATATTTAAAAAAAAAAAAAATTCAAGCGCCAGCACATTGCTCAACAGGTAAAAGAGGTTGTGTACCTGACAGTCCAGGGGTCAAACTGAGGTCATCATAATTGGCCAAGTGTCTTACTCTCTCAGCCATGTCACCTGCTTTTTTTTCTCCTTTGAGAGAGAGGGTCAGCCAAAAAAAAAAAAAAAAAAGAGACAAAAATTTTTTAAAAGCTGGGAGTGGTGGCGCACGCCTTTAATCCCAGCACTTGGGAGCAGAGGCAGGTGGATTCCTGAGTTCGAGGCCAGCCTGGTCTACAGAGTGAGTTCCAGGACGGCCAGGGCTACACAGAGAAACCCTGTCTCGAAAACCCCCCCCAAA
>JADRCD010182480.1:0-12935 GCA_019843815.1 Montemys delectorum
GCTCTTCTGCCTTGGAGTCTCCGAATAATTTTTGGAACACATTTGGCAAGGCCTTTCAGGAGGAGAGAAGTATAAGCAATTCTACGAAAGATCCTTTTAGAAATGGAAAAATCTGTGAGAGTACAAAGTTCTACAACTATCTCCATGACCCCACATGACCTCCTTGGACACTGGACTAGTTCCTGATGACTGTGGAAATTTCCATGGCAAAGCCTTGTCTAGAAAAACACCACTGTACTCTGAGGAATGCTTAGGGGATGCAATGTTATCCCAAGGGAAACTTATCTGACCCTTTCTAAAGTACCGGAGTCCAAATATGATTAAGATGAATCCTTGACTATTTGCACTGAGGTGTAGTTACTCAAGAATTGCTAAATTAATTGGTTTTATTTCAGTGAAATTAGTTATAGAGACGTTATTCTTAAAAGGTTTTAATTTATTTAATGTGTGTACCTGCGCCTGTGTGAGTGTATGCACACTTGTGTGTATAGAAACATATGCCTGAGTAAGTCCATAAGATATTTGGGGGCTCTCCGTTGTCACTCTTTGCCTATTCCTTTGAGGCAGAGTCTCTCCCTGAATCCGAGGCTCATACTTTCTCAGCTAGTCTGGAAGCTAGACTATTGGAGATGCCTTCCTGTCTGTACTACCCCTCGGGGCTAGGGTTACAGGCATTTGCAGGGACTTTCCCCCCTAAACATGCAGGTTTTATTTTACTAATTGTCATTATTGTGGTGGTGGTCACTGTGGTGTGTGTGTGCGTGGTGTGTAAGAAAGACTTTATGGGGAAGCTGTAGGAATAGATCTGAAGCAACTTGATGAGCGTTGACAACTGTGCGCAAGCGTATGAACAACACTGAGTTCTTTTTGCTGTCTCCTTCAAGTTGACCCTGCCTACCACAAGAAACTACTGCCCTAATTTCTCTATGTTTAAGCTCTCTTCCTCTCTCTTTCTCTCTCTCTCTCTCTCTCTCTCTCTCTCTGAATTTCATGTAAGTATGACTACCTTCTTTAGTTAATTTTTTTTTTTGAGATTTCTCTATGTTGTATGGCAGGAATTTATTCTTTTCAATGCTTAGGTGCTTTTTTAAAATTTATTCTCTATTCTCACAATGATAGGTACATATGTCACTGGGTTAGTTCTGTTGTTTTAGAGATAAGGTCTGGAGTAGCCCAGGCTGGTATCAAACTCATAATTCTCCTGCTTTAGCTTCCAGAGATCTGGGATTATAAGTATTTCCCACCATGCCCCAACTTGGGTTGGTTATTAGTTAGAAGTCTGTGTCAAATTCTCTCTAGGTACACATTATTTCACTACTCTGAGATAAATACCTCAGGGTGGAATTGCTAGACCATAGCACAGGTGTATATTTAACAGTGTGTGAAATATATTCTTTAAATTATTTTAGATTTGTGGTTGTGCTCATGAGTATATTGCCCACATAAATATCTATGCACCCTACTCATGCCTGGTATTTACAAAGGACAGAAGGCAGCATCAGGTACCCCTGGAAATGGAGTTACAGAGAGTTTCGAACCACAGTGTGTGTTCTAGAAACCAAACCTTCATCTTTGACAAGAATACCAGCTCTTAATTCCTGAGCCATCCCTCCCATTTTAAATACCTTAAAGCAATGGTTCGAAGCCTTCGGGATGCTGCGGCCCCTTAATACAGTTCCTCATGTCATAGTGACTGCCACCACCCATAAAATTTTGTTGCTACTTCATAAATGTAATCTTGCTACTGTTATGAGTTGTAATGTAAATATTTTTGGAGCTAGAGGTTTGCCAAATGGATCACAACCCACAGGTTGAGAACTGCCACCTTAAACAGTTTGCCCAAGTAATTATATCTTGTGCTGTCAGAAATATTATATAAAAGAATTCCAGAAGCTCTGATTCCACTTCACATTTGGTTGGGATTTTTGTCTTTTTTTTTTTTTTTTTTTTCATTTCACTTATCCTAATGGGCAAATTCATGGTGGTTTTCAATTTGTGTTTTATTTTTTTCTTGAAAAAGTTATTTATTATTTGTGCAAAGTGCATAAGCACACATGTGTGGAGGTCAGGGAGCAACTTTCAGGAGTGGGTTTTCTCCTTCCTCCATGGGTTCTGTAGATTGAACGCAAGCATCCTCCATGGGTTCTGTAGATTGAATGCAAGCATCCTCCATGGGTTCTGTAGATTGAACGCAAGCATCCTCCATGGGTTCTGTAGATTGAACTCGGGCCTTCCGGTTGGGTATCACATCTTCTTCTTTTGTTTTTTTTATATTTATTTTATTTATTTTATGTATATGAGTAGTACACTGTAACTGTACAGATGGCCGTGAGCCATCATGTGTGCGGCTGCTGGGAATTGAACTCAGGACCTTTGCCGGCCCTGCTCGCTCGCTCTGGATCTCATTACAGATGGTTGTGGGCCACCATGTGGTTGCTGGGATCTGAGCTCAGGACCTTTGGAAGTGCAGTCAGTGCTCTTAACGGCTGAGCCATCTCGCCAGCCCCCATGGGTGTCACATCTTATTTAATTCACTTTAAACATATCAAGTGATTTGAGATGGCCACACCCACTTATTTACATATACCATTATGTAGAATTCTCGGTACTTTCATGGAAAGAGGCATTTTAGCTGTGTAGAGTAGTTTTCTAATAGTACTTTCTAATAGTAACTACTACTTTCTAATAGTAACATAGCCCATATCAGCTTTCTTATGCTTATCTCTGCATATCTTTTTCTATTCTTTCACTCAATTTATTTTGGTTTTTACATTTAAGCATTTTCTTTGTTAGGCAATATGCAGTTGAACACTGTTGTTTGTTGTGATCTGAAAGTTTCTATTTTAGAAAAAATTTGTTCATTTATGTTTAATGTAATCACTGATAATGGTTTGACCTTGACATCTACCTTCTTGCTCTTTCCCAGCTGCCCCATTTATATTCTTATTTCTTTATGCTTCTTCGCTAAACATCTATGTTTAATATATATTGGAATGTTCTGTTTAATTTATTCTGTTACCTTTTTATGTGTACTCCTGGTAGTACTTCATTTTTTGATGCCTTTCCTGGAATACTTACTATGAATTCTTAATTTTCTATGTTCTGTTTAGTTAGCATTGTACCATTTCAGATACACTTGCAAAATTTAAAAAGCTAAAGGCCTATCAACCTCAGCTTTCTTGCCCAAGCTGTCACATGTTTTACATTTACATAGGTGCTAAGATCTATCCTGTAGGGACTAGCACGGTGGCTCTGTGGTTAAGAATACACACTGCTCTTCCAGAAGATCTGAGTTTAGTTCCAGGCACCCACATTGTACAGCTCACAATATCATCTCTGTCTCTGGAGATCTGACACCCTCTTCTGGTCTTTATAACTGCACCCATGGGCTCACCCCTCCCCCAACACACAGTTAAATTAAAATAAATAAAAGACCTATCATACAGTGCTATTTTTAATTTTAGACAACTCTTCCAAAAACAAACCTGGAATTTTCTCACAAATATATACTAACTCATGCCCTTCATTGCTCCCAGTAGATTTCTATTTCTGACTAATATAATTTCCCTGAGTCTTGACATTTTGTCCTTATCTTTCTTCTCACTTTTAATGTGCAATATAAATGTGCTAATGGGGTTTTATAGACTTTCTTTTACATGAAAATGTGCTAACTCCATACTCATTTTTAAAGAGTGTCATGTGGAATCAGGATTGAGCTGAAAGCCCATCTGTGTATCTGTTTGGAGGCTGGCTTTGTTCCAATGATATTTTCTGGCTCCGTTTGTTCTGTGGTGAAGTCAGTTGTCATTCATCACTGTTCCCACTAATATGTGTGACCTTTCCCTCTGGCTGCTTTAAGACATTCTCTTTAGGTTTTTTTTTTTGGCAGCTTGGCAATAGATGCATGACAATTTGCTTTTTAAAATCAATTCTGTCTGGTGTCATGAACATCTTGGATCTGTAAATTAACATCTGTCTTCAAGTGTCAGAAATGGGCTGGCAAGATGGGTAAGTGTGTAAAGGTGCTTTCTATCAGGTGGCCCTCCCCCCGTTTCATCCTTACCAAACAGTTCCACCAAGTGGGACCAAGCATTCAAATATATATAAGTCTATGAGGGACGTTTTCTTTCAAACCACTACACAGACAAATAGAAGGGGGGAAGCTGGGGTTGGGGTGATAGATAGAGCATACTTCTTTGCCTTCTATTTCCTGTCCCAGCTACATCCCCAGCTGATTCTTGGGTGCCTGCCCACACTGAGAGTGGGTTCCTTTCCCTATTATTTTGCTGACCCCTAGTCAGTCTTCTCAGGTAGTGTACTTTATAGATACACCCAGAAGTATGTTTCGAATTCTCTAGGCATCCATTAGAGCCTTCAAATCGACACCCAAACCAACCGTCATGATACACAAGTCTGGTGTAGAGGCAGGTGCTGGTGTTGGCCTCAGCATGTCGTCCCAGATGAGGCACGGGGACAGGATGGCAGCTTGATGACAAGCACCTGTACACACTCAGCCATCACACCATGGCAGCCCCCTGCTTTTCCACTATTCCCATTCCTTGCCATCATTTCATCCCTTACACGGGCTGTGGTAGTCCCCTAGTCACCCAATGTCTTTAAGCACAAGAACTTGTTGCAATGGAACGGTTTTCACTTAGATCAGGGTCACTTTCCCCCCTCAAGAGTCGGGTGTAGAAAGCGGAATGTGGTGGTGTGCACCTATAATCACAAGACTGGGGATTGGAAGCAGGATGATAGGAGTTCAAGGTCATCCTCAGCCTCATAATGAGCTTGAGCCCAGGTGGGCCTACACGAGAAGACTCCCTCTCAAAAAGATTACAGGGGAACCTCTATTTCTGGTGATCATGATAGGACACCTGACCTGTCTCAGAAGCTTTGACCCACCTTGGCCCACCCACCCTCTCTCCTGTGTATGCTAGACATGAAGTACCTTCAGAGGAAAGTTCTACTTATTTCTACTTATTCCTTCTAGGGCTTATATTTAAACTCTAGAGGAACTAGAGTGAACACCGCTACAGCATCTCTGACTATTTATCTTTTCAGTTTTATCAGCATGTACGAATGGGTTTCATTGTGACATTTCCATAGATGTATATTTTGATCATATTCATATACACAAACATCATCCTCTGTGCACCCATGTCCACTGATCCCTGCCTCTTCCCAACTAGTTATTCTTACATGTTCATGTCTTTGTGGTGAACCAATGAGTTTAGTTAGAGACACTTACGGGAATACGGGTGCAGGGTTACTTATAGGTACACAAGCAATGTACCAGTGCCTATGTGGTCTGATTTTCCTGAGGAAGATGTCTCTCCCTCTCTCAGCAACCATCAATTACCTATATGTTCAGTGATGGGGCCTCATGATATCCCCCTGCCCAGCAACAGTTAACCATCTGCAAATCATCGGGTAGGTGTGGAACTCTCTCTTTGTTAGGGTTTTCCTGCTGTGAACAGACACCATGATCAAGGCAACTCTTATAAGGACAACATTTAATGGGGCTGGCTTACAGGTTCAGAAGTTCAGTCCATTATCATCAAGGCAGGAACACGGTAGCATCCAGGCAGGCATGGTGCAGGCAGAGCTGAGAGTTCTACATCTTCATCTGAAGGCTGCTAGCAGAATACTGGCTTCCAGGCAGCTAAGATGAGGGTCTTAAAGCCCACGTCCACGGTAACACACTTACTCCACCAACAAGGCCACACCTCCTAATAGTGCCACTCCTTGGGCCAAGCACATACAAACCATCACAAACTCCATGAGCCCTTCCTCTCTGTATGATAAGATGTTGACAAGCACAATACAGCAGCAGCTAGGAGTTCAAAGGTGTGATCTGGGTTGAGCCGGGCCCGCAGCTCCAAGGGTCTGGGTTCTCCTCAGCGGGAGGTTTGAGATGGACCTGAAAAATAAGCGAGATCGAGAACAAAGAGAGATGGACGCCAAGTAGATTTATCAAGGCATCTATTTACTTGAGAATATTTTGAACGTTTATAGGTACAGCTAAGAAGTGAAACCGAAATCTCCAGGTACAAGACATATGCATAACATAAGTAGCAGACGTGAGACGCCAAGGTCTCTGGAAACTCAAGGTTCTTAGGCAGGTAGGCGTGTTTGCGACTCTTTCAAAGGTGAATCTCAGTTTGTAGCGGGCCATTGTTTAGCCCCGCAGGTGGCTACCTCTAGGAGCAGCGTCAGAGCTGAGGCAGGGGGAGGGAGCCAGCAGTTCGACTACCCAGTCATTCTCAGAAAACAGTGCTCTTTAGCAACTGCCCCTTGCTTTGTTTCCGGCAGCGCCTTTTCTGCAGTGTCCTCAAGCCTTGGAGGGAGTGATCTAGATGTCACACTTAGGGGCCAAGCATTCAAAAGCCTTCTGCTCTCAGTATACGTAGATCATTTCTACATCTGCGCGGCTGCTAACGGAAGCATTTCTAATACAAAGATGTCTAAGGAGCTGTCTTATTTAGGGTCACTATTGCTGTGATGAAATGCCAAGGCCAAAAGCAACCTGGGGGAGAGGGTGTTTATTTGGCTTACACCTCTACTTCATCACCGAAAGAAATCAGGGCAGGAGCTCAAACGGCAGAATCCTGCAGACAGGAGCTGATCCAGAGTCCATGGGGGAGTGCTGCTTACTGGCTTGCTCCTCATGGGTTGCTCAGCCCACTTTCCTAGAGCACCCAGACCATCAGCCCAGGGTGGCCCCACCCACAGTGGACGGGGGGCCCTCTCCTATCAATCACCAGTTAAGAAAGAAAACACACTACTGGCCTACATCTCATGGAAGCGTTTTTTCTCAGTTGGGGTTCCCTTGTCTCAAAGAGCTATCCTGTGTCCGGTTGACATAAAACCCAGCCAGGACAGGAACAGCAGTGTGAGCCTCTGAGGAGGTGGAGTACACACCAACCCTTTAAATAGAAGGAATGTGTGAGCAAGCTACTGCACAATCAGACATATGTCTCACCAACACTCTTCTTGCCTTTGCAGAGCTGTGTCTGGATGACCCACCGGAGGTCCCCAATGCCACATTCAAAGCCCTCTCCTACAAGAACGGCACCATCCTAAACTGTGAATGCAAGAGAGGTTTCCGAAGACTAAATGAGCTGGTCTACATGCTTTGCTTAGGAAACTCCTGGAGCAGCAACTGTCAGTGCATCCGCAACTGTAAGTGTCCCTTTTGTAACCTAAATGGGAAAGGAACTAGGGAGAAAAGGAGACAGACTCCAGCTCCCATTAACTTGGACCAACAGGTAAAAAATGGTGGATGAATCTATGAATAACAGGTTTTAAAGGCTTCTGTAATATTCACTCGTCTAATTTTATTTAATGACATCTACTTGGTCTGAGAACTAGGCTTGCTAAATTCTTGACTAAGCCTGAGTCAATCTGATAGATCCATGACTTTGCTGTTGGCTTCTCCTGTTCCTTGAGTTCAGACTGCCTCTTCACACAGCCTGTATCTGGACTCAGTTTCTTCTCCATTCTGGGATGTGCATGTATATTTGTTCATTGCATATATCCATTATACATAGTACTATGTTACATAAGAATATTATCATGCAGGTATACACTGTAGAATGATCATTTTCTGCCCCCACCTGAAACCCCCCACTCTCTCCTCTATTCCCCCTCCCCTCCGTTACTGACTTTTGGATTCCTTAGACAGTTTTCTTGGACTTTCCAGTTATATAGACATACTTATATTTAGTTACATATGGAAAGTCTAGGAACCGCAAATGAAAGAAAACATATTTCTCTTTCTCAATTTGCTTGATATTGTTATCCCCAGGTACACTCATTTTCTTCTTTATGGCTGAAGAAAATCCCATCCTACCTGAGCTGAGGGTAGCGGCACACGCCTTTAAACTCAGCACTCAGCAGCCAGAGGCAGGTGGATCTCTGTGAGTCTGAAGCCAGCCTGGTCTATATAGTGAGCTCCAGGCCAATCAGGACCAAATAGTGGGATCCTGACTCTGTGTGTGTGTGTGTGTGTGTGTGTGTGTGTTTGTGTGTGTGTGTATATTTATTTATGTATACATATATTTAAGAAAAAATCCATATATACCTCATTTGCTTTTATCAGTCCTCTGCTGTTAGACATCTAGGTGGGTCCCATAACTGATCTGTTGTTCCAGTCACGTTTATTTTTTTTTTAACCATGAGGATGGAGTGGGTCAGTGAGCCAAACCATGGATGGAGGGCAGAGTTTAAAGATGACTGCTCTATTGAGGTGCCTGGCTTCCTCATTTTCCAACCATCTCCCTTCATCCAAAGCTGGGTTTCCATCATCCCCTCACTGAGGTGCTTGCCTGTAATCTCTCTGCCAGTTCTTCACAGGGGCAGGAGTTTTCTGACCATTGCCTTAAGAGCACATTTCTCCAACTTGAACTTTAAACCGTGAGAGGGGAGTGGAGAAGTTAAATAAACATTGTGGAGTTAGATTACACCTACCTGCATGAGCCACACTGGCAGCACTGGTGACAAGGAAACTTACGTTTAATCCACATGCACACAAGGATTTTCTAGAAGGAGAATCTTGCATTTCTTCTAGGAATGTGTTGCACCCAGCGCCGTTATGCATATGAGTATGGAGAGGTCAGTGCTAGGCTAGGTGTACTGGCCCCATCCAAGGTGCCCTACTGAGCCCTGCCTGGCTGGGGTGCCTGGGCACAGGTGACGCACTGCTCAGGGGAGGCAGAAGGAAGTCCTTAATGGTGGAACACAGTCCATGTTTTTTTCCCTGAAGGGCAAACGGCAGAGTCTGGGATGGATGCTATATTTCCTAGTCTCCTGTGTATACCTGGGTGCCACAGGTGGATCGCTGTGAGTCAAGAACAGGGGTCCCCCCAGTCCACACTTCCCCTTAGGGTGCTCATGTGCCAGGCAGGAAGGGAAAGGCAGAACCCAAGCCGGGTGAAACTCAGTTTGATTCGGAGTGAGCGTCGGGAGCATGGAGTGGCTGGAAGAGAGGAGGCCTTCTTTAGGGGACTCTTTAAGACCAGGGGGTGGCTCTTTAAGACCAGGGAGATGACCTTTGCCTGTTCATACTGTTTTTATTTGATGGTGGGTGTGAATACATACACTTTATTCAGGGCGAACCAGGGATTAAATACCTTTTTCCGGGAAAGAATGACCAGGAAGAGCAGCTCATTGGCTGATGGCTAAGGGATACCTAGATACCTCATTAACAAGGAGAAAAATTCCGGGTGTTTATGCTATGTGACCCAGTGCCCGTGGTTCTCAGTGGAGCGTCATGGTTACGTATTCCAGAGCAGGTAGAGGCAGGCAGGGAATGGCTCCACTCAGTGCCATTCTCAGTTCTGAGACTCCCTGGGTTTAAGCTCATTCAAGCTTGTCATTTCTCATGCCTGTCTGGTGACAAGGGCCCCCCACACGACCTACACAAGGGAGGCCTTTTGTTTACCTTTGCACACCCAGCACAGATATGTCCCTGGGCACCAGAGAGCTGTCCCAGTGTGAATGATCAGATCGCACAGACGGCTCTTTCCATTCTGAGCATTTGGGAACTTATGTGCCTCATTTTTTTCCCCCATATTCTCTAGCTCATGACAACTCAAGACAGCCAGTTACACCTCAACCTGAAGCCCAGAAAAAGCAACAAACCACAGATATGCAGAAATCTACACAGCCTGTGCACCAAGAGAACCTTACAGGTAAGACGTGCATCTCGACAACCATTCTCTAGCTGGCTCCTGGAAACTGGGAGGTGAGTCCTGTTCTCAATAGGCAGGTGCAATTCACTCTCCTCCTCTCAGACCTCCGTGCAGATGACAACATTGGCTATGGTTTGGGAGCATAAGAACTCAACACCTACAGTCTCAATTTAACCCAAAACCATGTGTTGGGAATATCTGCAGTCTAGCCCCTGCCCTTACAAACTGTTCCTATTTTCTCGTAAGCACAAACCGATGAATTTTGAACAAAACCATTGATAACAATTTGCCTCTTACAGGACAGAGTTGTAAAACGATAACCCCAGACCTTTATTCATTACTTAACGAGGTATGGATGAGTGGGCTCTGCGGCTGCCCACACTTTCCCGGATGGAATGATAATACTTAAATGAAGCTACAGTGTCAAGAAGAGAGAGAGGCTGCTAGTGTTAGGCCTGGGACTTGCAGGAACCAGTGAGCCTTAAGAAGACCCCAATCATCTTACGATAAAGTTATAACTTTACAAAGGACTTTATTATATCATATATAATCCCATTCGAACCCACAGCCGAGTGAATGGGGGGAACGGGAAGAAGTTCCTTGATTACCAAAGAAACTAAGTCACAGGGCCTTGAAACACAGTCACATCACAGAGGGAAAGCAAGACCTCAAGTCCCTCTTTCTTCTGAGAGCCTATTTTTAGCTACTGAGAAACTACTCACCGCATCCAATATTGAGGTTGGGGGATAAAGCCCAATCTAGAAGCATTATTGCAATGTGATGTGTCTGTGTGTCCCCTTTCTCTCCCAGCTCCATCCTGGAATAGTGTTTCTCAAATACATTTAATGTTTTCTCTTCTCTCCTGGTAACTGGTGCCAACCTCTGCAGTTACTGAAAGGTCTCTGTTAGCAGGGTGTCAATATTTGTTTGTTCCTACTTGAGAGACAGTCAGATGAACTGGGCGTAGTTATACATGTCTGTAATCCTAGCATTGGGGGAGCAGAGGCAGGAGGATGAGAAGATCAAAGCTGTCCTGAACTGAATGATACCCTCCTCATCCCCAAATAATGAGAGGGGGAGGGGGGAGGGAGAAAGAGAGAAAACAAGTTGTTTCTAGCCGAGGGATGTTTCATAAATTGTCGTAGTTTGGGGTTTACAAAAAAAAAAAAAAAAATCAAGTTCAAACAGGCTCCGTCAGCTATAATGGTTCTTGATCTTAAAATGATTTATTCTGAGACTAAAACTCAGTCCCAGTGTTGTTACACGAAGTGCAATGTGACAGAAAGTGGCTCGGGTCGGGGACACCCAGCTTCCTGTGGGGGCAGACAGCCTGTGTGTGGTTCTTCTGGGGGTTGTTTTGGGTGGTCAGGTGTTTTGAAAATCTGGAAGTTTCTAAACCCATGAGTAATTTATGATCCAGAGTTCGGCAGCATGTGTAGTTCTGTCTGATTAGATGGAAGGAGGCCATTGACAGGGACTTCCAAGATTAATTCAGAACAGGCCATGACCTCTGGGGCCAAAGTTCAGCCAAGCCCGGATTCATTCCAGTGAGTGAGAAGCTGCTGAGTACAGGGGATCTTTAGAAGGCCTGACAGGGTCAATGTGGGTCACCCTTCAGCTGTGGTTTAATCATAGATCCCGATCCATTTCTCTGAGATTCTCTCCGTGTCTCCCCTCCCATAGACGTTAGCTTTGTCCCTGCTCAGTTCCCCCAAGTCTCAGGCTGAATACTAACTGCCACTCAGATTCCTCCTCACGTACTCAGCGACTGTACAGAGAGGTCTGTCCATCCGCTCCACCCTGCTGCTGTGTCTCAGGAGCCTGGGTCAAATGAAAAGCACATCCCCACTGGGCTCTCTGCAGGCGTCCTCTCTTCACCTGCCACCCCCACTGCCGGTCCACCTTCCTCTGTCTCTCTCACCTAATCAACTATCCGACCCTTTCGGGAGTGACCACCATGTGACTTTTCCTGGGGAGACCTGAACAAACATCTGGTCACTAGATAGAGCAATGACCTCAAACTAAAGAAATGATTCCACCCAAGTGTCATGTAATGAACCAATGAGGTCGCTGGGCCTACTCTTGGGAGCAAGGATAGTTCATTCAGCTGAATCATCAGAAACCCTACCCCAGCATGGATGAAATCCCTTAAAAGTTGCATTGCTGGAGCTCCCAGCAGGACTAGTGGACAGATCCAACAGTTTGGGTCGCCTTTCTCTCAATCATTGTAACTGCTTATGTAACCATAAGAGAATAGGGGGGGAGGGGCGTGAGTTGCAGGAGCATCCTGACATCTGTGGGGTTTGTTTATTTTTTCTGAGTGTTAAGGAGCCCCCCTCTAAGAGGGAATATTCCAACTCAGGAAATAGCTGTATAACTCTGGGTTCCGTGCCTTCCTACAATGCCTACATTGCTGACAGCTGTATTCTATCAACACTTGTAGGTTCGGTGAAAGCGAAACAAGATAAGAGATAAGAACCGATGTCTAGTTTTAGCCACTAGAGTTGCTCTGGGTGCCAGAAGTAACCTAGAGGCACTCCCTGTGCCTTCCCAAACTTGCCTTGAGAATTCTTTTCCTCGTCCAGGTCACTGCAGGGAACCCCCTCCATGGGAACATGAAGATTCCAAGAGAATCTATCATTTTGTGGAAGGACAGAGAGTGCATTACAAGTGTATTCAAGGATACAAGGCTCTACAGAGAGGTCCTGCCACCAGCATCTGCAGGATGATCTGTGGGAAGACGGGGTGGACTCAGCCCCGGCTCACATGTGTAGATGAAAGAGAACACCATCGATTTCTGGGTAAGTTGTTCCTTTCTTGTGTCCTTCCCATTCTTTCCTCATCTGGTCCAAGGTGAGACTCCACACTGCCACAGGATCCTGGGAAAGCCACTTGACCTTCTAGGTCTTTTAAAACACAGAACACATGAAATGCTGAGGTTCCCTTAACTCTATAGAGAGATGGTTAAAGACAGGGAAATGAGGATCTCTCCAGTGCTCAGAACCATACAGGATGCTGTGAAACTGTCCCGCAGTTTCACGAACCGAAGGGAGAAGAAAGACCTGAAACACAAGAGTTCGAGAACAAAAGAACACGAAGCCAAGTTGCATCCCAATCAAAGCTTCCACTTTACTTTTGGGGGTTCAGGATTTATATGTACACGGGGGAAGAGAAAACTGGATCTCTAGGTTACGACATTTGCATAACAAACAATTCGAGAGGTTTCAGGAAAGAGTCAGG